>JAYJMB010007667.1:0-10010 GCA_036873735.1 Pouteria campechiana
CCTTCTCCTTTCCAACCCAAGGAAATACGAGAGAGAACCCTTTCCCCTCCAACCCCTTCTCCACTCCATTTTTCTTCCCTAAAGTTATGTCCAAGCATCATTCCCCTACTCTCTAAGCATTCAACTCCATTCTCTTCGCATGCCCTCATCCTTGCACATCTTCTTCGAATGGGTTCAAGGTTGGGAATGATAAACTTTTTGCAATTAGGTGAGTTCTCGCATTTTTTAGGGCTTTATCATTTTCTTCATCCACTGTGCACGATTGGGAGGGAAATCATCCATTTTTGGAGGAATTTTTAGTGAAGATTTGAGGGGTTGACAGTTGCACATGAACCATTTGTTGGAATGTTTGAGTGATGGACGAGAGCATATGAAGCATTTTTTATGTGAGTTTGCAAGATTTTTATGATGATGATGATGACGATGATGATGATGTGTGTGTGTGTGTGTGCATTCTTGATTCCCATGGTCATTTTTGTATGAGAGCTTCTCAATGTTGATGAGAAATTTGTGAAGGTTGTGAGCTCTAGTTTGTGTCCATGAAGTGTTTGTTGAATTACTTCAAGAGGCCATCATTGCATCATCCAGCTATATTGCTCAAGGTTGCTAGTGTTTGGGGTCATTGCATTGTGTTTACTCAAGGTTGGCTTCTGTTGAGATCGTTGGTCAAGGTTGTTGTTATCACATTTGAGTGGAATTGCAGTGTGAAGTAGTATTACTTGAAACATACCTTCCCATTATGCCTCCAAAAGGAAAGAAGGTAGTCGTTGCAGGTCCCTCTAAAAAGAGGAAGAATACTGATTTTGAACCTGTCATCAAGCCTACCTTTGTCAATAAAGAAGCTGAAGAACGACATAGAACTTCACTCATATTTAGGACGTGCATCTAAGAGAGGGGTTTTCATGACCCAAGGTGTTGTATTCTTATTGTGCTAAGAGAGCGACATTGGGAGGAATTTGCTAAACAACTAGAAGCGCTTCTGCTCATACGAGAGTTCTATGCAAATGTTCTAAAACACAAAGAGCACAAACCCTTAGTAAGAGGTAAGTGAGTTCCCTTTGATCGAACCACAATCAACCACAGATATCAACTGCCTAATATTCAAGATGATGATTTCTTGAGGATGGAGGACAATGTTGATTTTGAAGAGATCATCTAGAGCATAGCAAAGCCAGGCACAATGTGGACCATCTCAAGAACAAGACTACACAGTTTCCCTAGCAAGTGCTTGACCCTCGAAGATAAAGTTTGGCGTTACTTTATTTCAACAAAGTCAATGCCAACTTATCATGTTTTGGGCATTTCTAAAGATAGGGCTATGTTGAATTATGCTATTCAGAAAGGGATGTCCATTAATGTTGGGAAAATAATTGAAGCTTCTATCCTCAATATGCCCAATTGTCGACGGCAAAAGGCAATTTTGGTCATCCGTCATTGATATATGATCTATGTGTACGAGCAAGAGTGCCACCTAGCTCGTTTAAAGAAATTGTGCATCCCAAGCCTACCATTACAAATAAAATGATCAACAAGATTCTCCACCATCGAGGCCCTACTGATGGAGAAGCCCCTCCCATGGTCATGGTGCTCTAGGTCCTAGCACAACTGTTGCTAGAGCGAGTTCATCTCATCAAGGCGCCAAAACACAAGCCACTGATTCCACGAAACTGTCTGACTTGCAAGCTGAAGTGTGAGAAATCAAAGAGCAAATTTTTCAGTATTTTGCCCAACAAGAATAGCTTGCTAACTACCTGATGTAGTGCTATGTTACTTTGGCTGCAGCGCTCCCTACTCCAGTCTAGCTTCCCTAACCTCCCATATTTCCACCTGCGACTACCTATGGAGCCGACCATGCCCAAGTAGCTAACCCTGATGCGGAAGAGGGTACTGAAGATGACTTTGCTACTGACATGGATGCTGATGGAGATACAAACGAAGAAGACACTGATGATGGTGGTGATGATGAAGAATTTGATGAGGATGATTGAACTCTTTCAGGGAATTTTTTTTTTTTTTTTTTTTTTTTTTTTTTTTTGCTCTTTACATGTTCAGTCCACATTGAGGACACTGTGTTTTTCAAGTTTGGGGGTATTTGATATTTTTTTGGGTAAATTTCTGTTATGTTTAGTTGTGTTTTGTTGAAAACTCTATTTGTATGCGTGTGTTGTAGTACTTATGTTGTGAAATATTCTAATTATGTGTTTATTATGTGTTTTGACTATGCAGTTTCATATTTTAAAAAATGTAAAAAAAATGTATTTTGTGTGTTTTGAGCATCGATCAGAGTCATCATACACAACCAATCATATATATGTGACATTTGACAATGGTTAATTGGAAAATAATAGAAATCATTCTTGCTTGCATGCTTGACTTGAGTCCTTATCTAATTTGCTATAAATTACACATTGCTGCATCAGATAGATGGTTGGTTTGGATCTAACAAATTGAAGTCCTTAAAAGATCCATTTTCGTAACCATCCATGACAATTGAAGCTTGGCACGGAACTATTAACCACACCAAAGATTGTCTTGATATATAAAATTACATTTCCACATTATCTATAAAAGCATCCAATTTTCTTGTTCACACCTCAAATTAGATTTTACATGCCCTTATTCATAATAATATAAGTACAAGAGAAATAGAGCAGTTTACTATTAAAATTCTTTGAAGAAACTTAGTTTTATTTGGTAATTATAAAAAGAGTTTAAAAGGCTAAAGAAAAAATGAAATGTAAAGAAGTGAAAAAATGTAAAAGCAATGATGTCATAAGATGAGTAAAGGTTAAAATTAGAATAAATAAAAATAAACTAAATAAGCTTTGTAAATAAAAAAATCAAGAGTAATGATTAAAAATATTGATAATGAAGCAAAAAAATAATGTTATTGAATTAGATAAATGTTACATCAATTAAAATGGATCAAAATGGTTACCAAACGGAAAACGGTTTTCCCTTGAGAGTGTCGCTCAAATCTTCCATTGCATTGCCGTGCTAAGATTCGTTATGCGGCAAGTAGGCGTTAAAATTTTCGGGTTAGCCAAACATGTAGGGAATACAAGAGGGAAAAAAAAGAACATCATCTTTAACAGGACAATATTTAGGTAGATCACATTTAATGATTTATTTATAAGAAATGAAAATTTTCTCTCACAAACTACAACCTGTACAAACCAGAAACAATACATACTCTTCATGTACCTCTATAATTCCATACCGAGAATAAAAATAAGAAGAAACAAGAAAGAGGATAATAATGAATTCATCACACGTAGCCTAACCGTAACATGTTATCAGTTCACGTATGGCTGTGGCACGGATAACAATGCCCATTATACCGCTCAATAAGCTTGCTTTTTAAGCTGGGTGATTTTCATAAACAGCACAATCACTGTATAGATTAGATGATATATACGCACACACAGTACCTGGATGCAGAGATTAGCACACAAACATGGCCACTTAATTATCCGGTCAGCCTACATGTGATTAATCCTTGTTGAGAACAGTGAGCTCCAGGTCCACCGAGGGTTCAAAACCAGCTGTATGATTCTCATCACCATGTCCTTAAAAGCTTTGGGGTCCAATTTCTCCACCATGCCCTCTTTTTGAATCTCCAACCCCAAATGCCCCATCCCTTTGATTTGGCCCACTTCCTATAGGGTTTTTCAGATGCATCTCTTGCAGTTGGACTCTTGATGGGCGGCTGTGGGCTCCCCGTTTCGGTTGAATGTACAATCTGTTTCACCAGCTCCAGCACTTCACTCATCTTGGGGCGCATCTTAGGATGCCGCACCAAACACCGGTTTGCAACAGCAGCAAGCTTCTGGGCAGACTTAAGATCGTATTGACCTTCAAGCCTTGGGTCCAAAATCATGTGGAATTTCTTGATGTCCTGAATGTATGGCTTGATCCACTCCAAAAGCTTTTGTTCACTTTTTGGGCGGTTCCTTTCCAAAACACGGCGGCCTGTTAGGAGTTCATACAGAACAATACCATAGCTCCAAACATCACTCTTGGCCGTGAGGCGTCCAGTTTGGATATATTCTGGAGCTGCATATCCGATTGTGCCAACCACCTGTTTCAGATTTGAGGACCAATGTAAATAAACAGACATTAGTGCTGTTTCAGATTGGAACCAATGTAACCAAAACAGACAAAATGCTGTTTCAGATTAGGACCAATGTCAGCAAAACAAACACGTGCTGTTTCAAGATCAATGTAAGCAAACAGAAACTAATTTTGGGTTGTCATTGTCATTAACTTATTTTGATGAACTCACAACAGTTAATCATCATCATCTAGGTGCATGTTTGGAGAGGTGGTTTCCAAAACCATTTTGAACCCCTTGATTTGGTTTGATATCCAACTATCCTCAACAACCCTACATTTCTCCATTATTAGTCATTTATTTTCCCACCAAGAAGCCTTTATATTTTATTTTTATTCACTTCATAGCTGACACCAAAACTTTCCACCCTCAAAAGTTTTCGAAACCACTCTCCTATCCAAACACACCCTAAGACTTATCCCAATTAACTGAGGTTAGCTAGATGAGCTCTATTGTGCCTAATGTTACAAAAACTAGTTTAGACATTAAATCGGTTAGGAGTCAAGATCCCAATTCAACCATCAAGTCCAACCGCTTTGGTTGGTTCATACTTCATACAACTTTTTTACCAAAAAAATAAACAAGTAATTTAGTGAGAATATGGAAAACCAAACCATACATCTTGATCTTAACGTATAGATCTTTTACTACAAGGTTATAATTTTTTTCCAATTACAAAACAAAAAAGTGATTCACTGCAGCAAAACAGACTTGAACTGAACTGACCAGCCAGTTTGATATAGTTTTAAGACCACCAACTTTGCCATGCAGCTAAGGGTGGCAAGTCAGAATTTGTAGTCTAAGTAGTGCAAAGTTTGATAGGCGAAGGAATGATAGACATCAAAACAAGTGAAGGACACCCAATACAGCCTATTTTTGAACTAAACTGCAACCATAGTTGTTTAAAGCACACATAGGAGCTCTAGGTGCACCATGAGTGCCTTAATTGGTGCCAGGCTAGGCACTTTCACGGAGGCACCATCAAGTCACACACCCATATGAGAGGTACTAGCTGTACAACTATGCAACTGACTTCACTAGGCGATGCTTAAAAGGAAAAACAAAAAAAAAAAAAACAAAAAAAAAAAACAAAAAGGCAAGTTTACAGTTGTCAATTGGAGTCAAGGAAAGAAAGGTCACCTATCAAAAAGGAAAAACCCACATTTTTTCCCATTGAAGAATATAGAAGAATCACCTTCCAGGGCCAACATCATCAAAGAAGAATCGAAGACTGTGACATGGTTGGTTCTCTCTCTCTCTCTCATTATTATTATTATTATTTGCCACCAGCTGTTGCCTGCAACTACGACATGACTCATTTTTCTTCCTTTTTTTCCCATATGCTTCCGCAATCCAACTTTTTTTTACTATGCCTTGCCTTGTTGCAATCCAACTGCAACAAAGCTCAAAGCTCTGTGTTCTTTCTTTCTTTCTTTTTTTCCCTTGGGATGCTGACAGCAACCATACTTGCTTTCAGCTTTTGTTGTCCTTTGGAAACATGGGATGGAACGGAACTCTGTTGACAGTGACCACTCCTTTATTATTATTATTATTATTATTATTATTATTATTATTATTATTATTCTTTTAGCTTTGTAGACACTGGATGGAACAGAATTATGTTGACAGACATTTTTCCTTTTGCTTTCTAGATGTGGGACCAAACTCTGTTATAATGTAAAGAAGAATGCAACATGGAAATATTGAGTTGAACTTATTATTTTTCAATTTGATTCTCTTTTAGAGATAATGACATAACACTTACCTCTCTCTCCCTCCCTCCCTTCCCCCCTCCCCCCACCCTCACACTTAACGAAACTATCCAACATCATGTGATATATCATAATAAGGAAAATGACATTTAGGGTGAGTTTGGAAATAGGGAGAAAATGTGAAGGGAAAAAAGAGATGTGGAAAAGTGGGGGAAAAGAGAGGGAGTAATGTAATGGTATAGTGGATAATAATTAAAAATAACGTTAATAAAGATAAAATAAGTAGGCTTTTTACATAGAAAGATGTGAAATAATGATTGAAAATATAGGTAATAATAGAGAAAAGGAGGAGTCTTAGGTAGTTAAGATATCAAATCACATCAAAAGGCTTGTAAAAATGATGGGAAAAGGTGGAAAAGCTTTCCATTCTTTTTTACATCATTACCAAACACACAAGGATCATATACCATATTGTATGCTCATAATAAGGCAACAATGTGGATTGAAGTTCTTGCCAAGAATATGTGACCAAATAATCCACAGTAGTGTATCTGTTAAAATATGGCCATATCAGAAATGAATAGAAATAGCACATGAGCTTTAGGTTGTTTGTCTCAACAGGCTGAAACAACTGCTAACACTCCAGAAATAAAACTATCAAAAGTAGGCTTGCTTCCACATGATGTGATTCATGGTCAATGACTCAATAACAGTAGAAAATCAAAAGCAGCAAATGCATGAGAGAGAGAGAGAGAGAGATATGCATATGCACATAAAAGATAACAAAAAGAGGAAAAAACAACTCCAGCAGTGCAGTCACTGGTTATTGATTTCTTATTTCATAGACTTACTGCTGTTGAAACATGACTTCTTCCTTCTGTTGGACCCTCTCTAGCCAACCCAAAATCTGAAAGCTTTGCATTCCATTGGTCATCCAAGAGAATGTTTGAACTTTTAAAATCTCGAAAAATGATCTGAGAGAATATATTGAACAAGTGTTAGTATTGACATATGTATCAAGACTTGGATAAACATTTGGCATCTATAATTGGGCAATAACAGATGCAGCAATCAGAAAAACTGGTTTCTCCAGAAGTCCATAAATATTTTCATTAGTATCACATTTTTCCAATTTCAACTTCTAGTAGCCTTTCAACTGAGAAAATTTGAAAAAATAAATTGAATAATATATGAACAGTAACCAACTAAAGAAAGGTAAAATCAAGTAATTGAAACAACAAATCAGCATTCCATCCATTTATAAGTTCATCCTTGATGCCTACACTATGCAAGTTGGATCTAGCAGAGTCATTAGTCAACCTAGGAGGGTGAAACTCACTGCCTCGAAGCCATAAAGATGGTTATCTACACATTAATCATCATCTCAGATGATGTCATGATACCAAGTCGCACAATAGAGCAAATTTGATTCAAAAAACTTCTCTCCCTGTTCCCCCAAAAATACATTGCCCTACCTTCATATTTTTTGCCAAAAACAAAAAGAAAGAAGAAAATAAAGACTACAACAGCCCATAAACAATCCATAGAAACAAGAAATCTGGAAACAATTATTAAACCTCTTGAAAAGAAAGAGAAAGGAAAAACAAAAATAAAAAACTACAAGGGCCTTTATACCAAAGCCCTTGCTTAGTACTAATATCCTAGTACTAAAAATGGCCCATAATAAGTCTATCATGATCACAATTTTGCCATCATTATGGTCATTATGTTTATGACCACCAGTGTTACCAGGAACATATATTGCTTTGGTACTGATAGAGGCAGTTATTGTATGCTATTTTCTCTGGAGCAGGTATGCAAAGGCCAAGATAATTCAATTCATTTCAATATGGTATGTTCAAGATATTCCATATTCCCCACTTCTTGATTTTTTTCTTAAAACTGGGAAGAAAAAATTTGAAAGAAAAAAAATTCATAATTCTGAAGTGGAACCCATGAAGAAAAGTGTCTCGAAAGCCAAACACAGTCATATCTAATAAAAACATACATGAATTTCAATTTTTAGAGAACATAACATGGTGGATACTGTTTGCTCCACCCTGGTGCCTAAATGTACTACACGATGTTTTGATGACGTCAAACGATCAATTGAAAGTCTCATTTTAGCATTAAGTGTGTGATTAGAAAAGCCCATTCAAAAAGGAAGAATTTTAAGGAATTCTAGTGAGATCAAGGCTATCAAATGCAAAAGGAATGAAATATTCAAGTTTGTGCTTCTACACTTTGTGGATTTGGCCAAAACGTTTGTGAAGCTCAATTCAACCCCTACACCACCCCCCACCCCCCAACTCCCACCCCCGCCCCTGGAAAAGCTATTGACACCAAGGGAACCAACACAGTGTGGTTTGGGACTTTTTGTGGACTTTTCTTCAATTCTTAAACTACTGGGGACGAGGGACTTTCCTTTGCCTTTACCTGCTAACCAACCAAGGCCTTAAAGAAAGGTAGAAGATAGATTTTACTTTTTCAATCATCACAAGGAGGGTATTTAGGTCAAAATGACCTTAATATAAAATTCATCTTAACGATTTGGAATTAAGTACATGAAATGGATTAAATGGAAAAGATTCAGCCCCCAACTTCTATTGCACCCCAATATCTCTTTTTCTATGTCCAAGAAAATGGACCATATGCACAAGTACAACCCACCAAATTTACTCTGGATCCATAGGATCAATGGTGAATCTAACCTACTAGCAATTGAAACATCTATTTTGGATGTTATTGCAACAGTCACTAGATGTGATGAACTTATCAACTGATGAAAATCAACAATCTATGTTGATTATAAAGCTTTGAGAAGCTTCCATAATGAGGTCCTACTTACCATTGGATAACCCATTCCCATAAAATTCTCTCAAGATCCACCTGCAATCAAGCCAATAAGAGGGGTAGAGAGAAGATGAACTGTTTAGGCTTAGACACAAAATCAAGCGAGAGATTAAAGATTCCAGGGAGATGCAAGATATTAAGCAAGAAAGGCAGTAATCAAGAAAGGCAGTAATTTAGAAGCTCTTCAATCTTGTCAGGTACTTCTTAGGAGCATTGAATTGTTCTTCAATTCCTCCTAATTCTACCAAGGTCAAGTAGCAACTAAAATTCCTTCAAACTGCACAACATTCAATTATATTTCCTTTTTCCCCAGTTAAGCAAATATAGCACTCTACATTCTTTTTATGTTTTCATAAAGTTCAAAGTCACATCTGAGATACATTCAATCTGGATGGGGAAGTGGTTAATAGTTCCTCTTCATCTGAGATACATTCTTGGGTTATGAAGGACAAAATGGAAGAAAGGGAAAGATAGAAAGATTCTTCCTAAGTAAGAGAAGAAGAAAGGATTCAAGAAAATAGACAAAATTAGGAGAAAGAATAGCAGACTAAAAAAGAATAATCATATTCTCAATTGATCAACCAATACTGAAAAGCCTAATACATGATACTATATTTATAGAAAACTGGTACACGGAATAAAACCCTAATTTAACTATGTATAAAGAAAAATACTAAATAAATAAGCCCTAACTTAAACCATCTATCAAGTTGATTTTTTTTAATTTCTTGATATACGTGTCAAATCATAATTAAGAAATTAAATATCTAAAATCCCAAATATATATAAAACAAACTAAATTCTATTGATTGCTTTCTAATTTGAATAACTATTCGATTCTGTTTTGCATTGTTCTTCACAGCTCGGAAAAACTCATTCTCGATATTGTAGTGTATAATTATCCAATAAAATTACTGTCCTAGATAATTAAACTTGTTATCCATTCTCTAACTTATTAGAGTCTTTTCGTCAATTTAGGTGGCAATTGATGATACAATCAAACATGTTGAATAGGCTTCTCATTTGTTGTATAACACTTTAAAAAATTTCACTCGTTTCTTCTCTTTTGCGTGATTCTCTTCATCTGTTTCATAGCTTAGAATTCTTCAATAATGGAGAACATAGAAGTCTGGTTCATCAAATAGAAGTCTGGTTCATCAAATTCTTGGCTTTTTCCTCATATAATGCCCCTTGAAAATTTTCCTTCTCAATTGCAAAGTAGAATCAGCCTTTAAAGTGAACTTTATCATCTGTTTCTTCAAGTCTTCTAAATTTTCTATCTTATAAATGCTTGAATTTTCCACCATATTTGAGGCTTTAACAATCTCAAC
>JAYJMB010007668.1:0-10009 GCA_036873735.1 Pouteria campechiana
AGGACGACTGGGCCGTCCGGTCCATTGTGCTTCAGACGAGCAGGCCTGCTTCAGGCCCACAGATATGCTGCCAGGCCCTACAGGCTCGGACCCAGGTGCTTGGGACCGGCCACCAGGACAGGCCCATAACGCTGGCGGGCCTCCCAGGCCGGCGCACCGGCGGCTGTGTCACATCACCGGCGCCGGCGAGGGGTGGAAAGTCAAATTTGAATTGTGTGTTTTTTTGGACACCTTTATCTTCCATGTGGATGATCATATAATTAATTTTGGGGTCTTCAAATGTTATGAGCTCAATAAAATAGTCAGATTGTCCACATTAGGATAGATCTTGAGTTTTGATAGAACAATAATTAAGGGATGAGATTTAACTCCCTATATTTGATATTGTGATCACAAATCTTATTATGGTATGATTCGAGACATTTTGCCTAATAAATATTAATATACATTAGGTTAGACGATTAAATGATCAAGAAATTTACATGTTTTGGTATAAAATGTAGATTTTTGTGTGAGACATGTGCTAAGTTTATTTATTATTTTTATTGAGATTTTATGATTTACCCAATGATTATTTATTTTTGAGAGAATGCCTCTCATAGAAGGCATTAAATCATAGAAGGTGGCCCAAATCAAAGACAAAGATATTTATTTTTTATTTGTGTTTTAGATTTTTATGGAATTGTATTTGAGATTGTTGACATGTTTTATTTTATTTACAAGAAAATTGATTTTTTATTTGTGGAATTTATTGTGGTTGCTTTTGTATTTACGTAGCATCTTGATACATCTGGGGAGACTTATCCTTGAATTTTTGAATGGGTCGTGACATAGAAATTTCCCATGGTGCATTAAAACATATAAAATTTATAAATTATCATCCCAGTTATATTTCCTTGTCCTTCTCTTGAATCGAGGGAAAGATATATTCTTTACGGTTTGGTGCCGCGTCAGGTGTTCTTCGTGGCTGCGAAGCGCCCCATGAAAGCCATTCATGCAAACTGCAATGGTGATCCTGACACTTAACATCTTAATCAAAGGTGGGCCGCCTCTTATCTTTCTCAGATGCCCTCAGTACGCGATGGGTTGATAAACATCATCCACTCAACAGCATGACGATACCAGAGCATCGACGGTTCAGATCATTTGACTATCTCACCGTAAGGGCGGAGCGACGCATGCTCGCAGCCCTGTGCTGATGCAGGAATCGTAATTCTCCCGGATGTACATTTCTCATTTATATTATCCAGGAAAATTCCCTCGCTCGCCAGAACGTCTGGGTCCTGGAAGACAGGATGTGGTTCCTTTTCAGTTTGATGTTGATTGAGCAAATGTCGTCCTCCAAGTACTGCGGTGGTGCACCATTTGTTGGTTTTACACACTTGAGAGGAAAATAGAGATTTTGCTCGCGACTCGCGTATCCCGGGTGTTTGGATGGCAATCCAAGCTGTCCAAGTGACTGTGCACGACCGCTCTGTTTAAGACTCACAGGGAATTCGGCTCCACATCAATTTCCATGGGTCATACAACTCACCCCCTAAAACGTCACGTCCACGGGCATCTTGGGGAGGGATGAAAGGCACTTTATGCTCTGCGCAGAGGTCTTGGATTAAACGAATTGCATACCTTGTTGAAATCAATAACTCCACCGAATATGTCCGAGCCGTTGGCCCACAAGGTTGGAGGTGTGTCAGGAGCCGAATAGCAGACTTGTCGAAGCGAACATACCATCTGTGCGTATTTGTCCACCGCATCGGCTTCGCTCCACATATTTCGGCTACAAATCGAGGGACCTTCACATCGGGGAAATAGTGATAGAAATGCATTTAGAAATGATAATTATAGGTGATTTATATTGATCACACTTATGATACACAGATCCTTTTATTTTAATTATAATCGCTTTACTGTTCATGTCATTAGCTATATTGTAGACGGTAACCACGTCACTCCACGTGTAAAGTGAGACGTGGGAATAAAATATGTAAAAAACGTGTCCAAGGGAAATGATAGTGTTAGCGACATAGAAAATTTTGCAAGTCGTGAAGTAAATAAAAAAAAAAGATAGCTTATTATAAATATATAATAATGTAAATAAAGTGAATTTATGATAAAAAAAAGTAATTAAATTTCGAATTGAATAAAAAAATGAAAAAGGCTTCTATGGACTTTTACAGCCCATTTATCATAAAATAAATATGCCCTAATGGTAAGTTTAAGGATCTCATGTGTAAACCTTGGTCGTGGAAACATCTGTGGGCTAGAAAACCCAGCACTTTAGCGGTAAATTATCGGCCACAATAAATCAGTTGGGAATGGATGAAGACTTTTTCCGACTCCTCGTGGCTGAGAAAGCGTCGGAAAGAAGTCGTAATCCTTAAAGGCTGTCAACATGGAGTAATGATGCCGCGAATTCAAAGGACAACGAAAACCATCTGCCGTGCATCTCACGGCGGCTTTTGATGACTCCTGGTCCGCCAATTGGCAGCAACGCCCCTGACTTGCTGCGCTGAATCGCAACCAACTGACGCGTATGTAGTTCGTTTGGCGGGGCCTTCTTCGCGGGGAGATGATTCCCTTAGTTTTAATTCTTCAACCTTTTCCTTTTTAAGTTTTGATTCAATGCAATCCAATATTAAGAATCGTAAAATGGCTTTATAAATCCATTTTAAGGATAAGTTACCAGGACCAAAACAGATGATTTTCAGCTAATTAATTTTCATCATTTCAAATTATTCACATAAATGGTTTTAGATTCCTCCAATACACAACCCACCAAATCATTTCTACCGTTTTTTTCCCCTCAAAAAAGATTTCTAGCTTTTTATCTACGCCAGTAGAATAATTTCATCAACTATTGTCTGAATACAAATAAAATAGGTGTTAAAAGAAGATATAAATACTTTAACTATTTTCGCTATATTTAAAATTCAGATAGTTTTATTTTTTTATACTTGTCTGTTGAATTAAAAAGTTCTAAAATTACTCTTTGTGATTGATATGAATCTTTTATTCTATTTTTGTCTCAAATAATACTTTAAGTTTTAAGGATAATTTATTCTTAATATTTCAACCATATTAAATATAAATTAATAGTTTTAAGCCATTTACATCAGTTATAGCAAAGGGTTTATGCTAAGCTTTTGCAGGCTTCGACTGCGTATCAGCCATCGGCCAGTGAAAAGCTACAGCCACAGCCACGACTGCCGATCGTCCTCTTGCAACCAAACGCCTGGACCGAACCGACCGTACAACGGCCAGTCGTCCGTCTAGGTTTCCATTTAAAGGGCAAAGGTAAAGAGGCTCCCACTCTTCTCCGTGTACACTCAAACGCGCCGTCAGGGGAAAACCGTCGCTTTTGGTGCAGTGTTGCCTTCGCCATCTTAAATGCCTTTCTTCCTGGAATACGAGGAAATGCAGATTTCTTCCTAGACATAATCGCTGGAGCCTGATACCATCGCCGGTGTTCCCCGCCGGAAGACGAAGGCATCTTCATCTTTCACCCCGTGAACTGAGCGATCTCACTTCTAGGGTTCATGATGGCTTCAGAAGATGTGGTGGCGAAGACGACGGGCGAGTCAGCGGTTACGACGATTGTCAACTTTGCGGAAGAGGCGAAGCTTGCGAGCGAAGGCGTTAAGGCGCCCGGGCACGCGATTCTCACCGTATGCAAGTCGCTCGTTGCCGGAGGCATCGCCGGAGGAGTGTGAGTTTCCAAATTATTTTCTCATCGATGAGAGATTGAATTTTTTTTCTTCAGTTGTCTAGTCTGATCAGACTTGCTTAAACCCTAGGTAGGGCTTTGGAACCTGTTCTCATGCGTTGATATTTCTGTGCTTTCTGCTATTCTTTATAATTCTTTGAATCATCGGGTTTTGATCTGTGTCTGTTGTCTACTAATCACTGAGAAGTGTTGATACCCCAGAAGCATGCTTTGATGAACCTCTGGATTTTCATTAGTTATCCATTTTTTTCAATTATTATTTGCAATTCTTCTCATATAAATGTTATACCTACATACACCTGGATGGATTTCAAGTTGCCATCCACCTGGCAAGTGGTGGCACGTACACTAAGATGTAGCCAGCCTGCAGAGTTGGATCGGTCTCTCCCCAGTGGGAAGGTTAAGCCGCAAAACCAGGTTGATTCACTCTTTTGGTGGGCAACAGCTGACAAGATTGCTGCTCAAAGTTCAATGTGCACTTCGTGCCTTGGTTTTGTCTCAGCCTCTTGTATTAAGGAAATTTAATTCACACGCCCCAGGGTAGTGTCAACACCAACCAGAGATCCAAGCAAGATGGACCAGATGTTCTACAAAGAATGATAAAAAGAATGATCATATCGTAGTTTGGCTGGCTTACTTTATAAATTTTGTCATTCTTAGACTCATCACTGGAGGATGCCAATAGTCTGTGTTGTGTTCTCATGTACCTATGCATTATAAAAGTTTAATCGATGATGGGATAATGCAAATTCACTGCTAAAATGGGCATTCTATACAGACCAAGTGAGGATAGTGTCTCCGTCTTTTTATGTTTTCATTGAAATCTTTCATGTTTCTCTTTTGCAGGTCGCGCACTGCTGTTGCTCCATTGGAACGGTTAAAAATTTTACTGCAGGTTGTCTTCTTCTTAATTTCAATGAATTTCTTTTGCTTCCTGTACTGTTGTCTTTGCCCGCTACTTTTTTTCTTTTTCCCTCTAAATTACTGGATCTGAAAATTTACAGTCTTATCTTCTGGCAGTTCACACATCTTTAATTGCATACATTGATTTCGTATCTCTAATTGTGTTTCCAATCAGATAGTTGCTGCATTCTATATGCTTGATCTTTTTATTGATGTCATAGCAACATCGATGACAAAGAAAACATTTGGTTGTCAAAATAAAGAAAGCCTGAGATTATACTTGTTTCGCGAGTTTGTCAGCATTTAAGAAAGCTGCATAAATAAGTCATGCATGCATGTTCATGTGCACAGTGCCCACCATACCCATTCATGCAAGTTGGCAATACAGGCATGGATAGAGACAACATGCGGCTGACACTATCATTTAGGTCACAAAAGAAGTTGCACAACAATCATATAAACTACCAGAACACAGGCCTAACAAACCCAAAACTATTTGCAAGACAAAGGCACAGTTACAAACAACGAAAATATCAAATGGGCATTCTATTGATATAAGAAGTTGTCCAAAAGGCAAGTGAAATCTAAATGAACAATGTTGAGGTTGGAGCATTGTTGGCAAAGACTCATGGAATTGGAGATGTTCTGCTTGTTTAAACCATCTGCAAAAGCAAGGATTGTGCACCCATGTGGATGAGCATTTCTGTAAATTTAAGATGTTATGCTTGTTTAAACCATCTGCAAAAATAAAGTTTGTTGACTCCGGATGAACAGTTCCCTAGATTTGAGATGTTATGTTTGTTTAAACTGTCTGCCACAAAAATAAGGATCTGTTACCCATTGGATGAAAATTTCCTGGTGTTGCTAAGACTGAAAATGCCTTCCATATGTTTGGGCATATTCAGGTTGGACTTCAACATCAAGTATTTTGTGCCTGTGATACTTTCACATTTGTTTTATTTATCAGGAGAAGATTTTATCTACAACAAAATGATGTATGCAGAATTGGCATGTTGAAATAGGAACTTTTTTTTAGTTCAGTATAGAGTTATGAATCATAAATAATTTTTGGTAAGAGCTGCAAATTCTTTGAATTATGTTTCATTTTTCTCTTGACAGAAGTTTTTGATGACTCCTTAGCTCTTGAGGGCATGTTCTTGGGTTAAAATTAAAATCTGAACATTTTTAATCTACAAACTGCATTGTTGTTTTTGAGAATTTTCCTGCATTTATATTCTTGTTATGAAAACTTAATTCTAAAGCTTGCCATGCACCTTGGTAATTGAAAAATTCAGGTTCAAAATCCTCACAACATAAAGTACAATGGAACAGTTCAAGGATTGAAGTATATATGGAAAACTGAGGGTATTCGTGGCCTATTTAAAGGCAATGGTACAAATTGTGCACGCATAGTCCCAAATTCAGCAGTCAAATTTTTTAGCTATGAGCAAGCATCTAGGTTTGATTTATTGACTTCCCTCTATATTTCTCTTAAATTTTGTTATGGTTGATGGCTATGCTCTTAGAAACTATGTTTGGTGAATGACATTACAATTTCTTGAATATAGTTTCCATCCTTTTGCTTGCTAAAACATTTGGGCTCCATTTGGTAATGGGAAAAAGTTTTCTTTATCTCTTTCTCCCTTTTTTTACCCTTTTTAATTTATGAGACATTTTAACTGCCCACGCAGCCAGCACTCCTTTTTTTGTTTGTTATTTCTTATACTTTCAATTTCTTTGCTTTATCTTTTTATCCAAGAAGCTTATCTATTTTATTTTTTTACTCTTGTTATTCCTAATCATTACCCTATAGGCCCATATCTTGTCACAGTATTTACTTTCTTTTTCTGCACTTTTCCTCACTCTACTTTTCCCTCCTCTTTTCAACACCTCTTTTCAAAATTCGCAAATTGAGCCTTAGGAAATGATTCCATGGTCATGTTACCATGGAAATTTCCATGCAAATGATTGGTTTGGAGCCATGATAATATAAATGTTAATTCCAATTCATTCATCATAATTTACGCATCTGATTTAGCTAAGATTCAAAAAATCATCTCAATTGGAGAATTTTTTTGAGAGTAAACAAGCTCCATTAATTTTTTTTTCTTATTTATGGTTTAACAAAGTATTTAGTAAAAATATTTTTTTATTGGTAACTAAATTAGTGGTCCCAAGCTTTATGATGAATTGAATTTAACATATTCATTATCATGGCCCCAAACCAATCATTTGCATGGAAATTTCCATGGTAACATTACCATGGAGACATTTCCCAAACATTTGTAGGGATGCATATTGACATCGAATATTTCAGATTGCAAACAATCAAACAATATACAATTACCAAGGCAAAAGTGTTTTTAAAATTGGAAATGATAGGAATGTTTATAGGAATGTTTTGTTCGTGTGATAAGTTGAAAATTATCCATGCTAAAAATTGATTCACGCTTAAAAATCACAATTTCCTTACCTGTTCTTCATTTGCCTTATTTTATTTTATTTTATTTTGCAATGTTATGGCTTATGGGCTGTTATCTGTGAAAGTAGCACTAGATTTGTAATCAATTAGGACCTTTTTGGTCAACTTGAAACTTTATACTTGGATGGGCAACATCTTGATTACATATTAAAATGCCAGATATGACAGTTATCATATTCTTCATTTGTGTTAATTTCCAATCAATTTTCAATTGTTCGGCCAAAAAAGGGGAGAAGGTTGATATTGTTTTGTCCAATAGGGATTTGAATAATCTAATTTGATCTAGACACTATTTCAGACCAGCTATTATGCACCTTGCAAACTTGGTGATCTATAGAGCTGATTGTAAACCCAATACATATCCCTTTTCTGAACTATATGCATTGACTATCAAGAGAACAAATCCTTCCATAGCTGTTGTCTTGCCAACTCTCCACCCTACTTGCTAAGAAAGAAAAGATCTTAACATGTACACTAGAAACTGATTTATGTGATTTTTAACCAATGGAATAGGTTGAATTTAGCAACCCCACCTCAACTGCCAAGAGCTTTCAATTTTCCATGGAGCTCTCCGTGGGCCCTACAAGTTGCTTCTAGGGGCATTTCTCATTGATATATTATTTAAAAACCAGCAGGACCTTGAGGTTTGATATTTGTCTCCACGGTAAGTTACCTTTGGCGAATTAAAGAGGATAATACTTGGTGTAGGGATGAAAGATGCCCCTTGCAGTGACTTGTTGGGCCCATGGAGACTTATGTAGAAAAGGGGAAGCCCCTAGCAGCAAGGGTGGGACCGCTACATCGAAAGTGGAATTTTCTTAAGAATTTGAAACTTACTCAACTAGAAGGTTATCATTTAACCAAAGAATCAGAATTGAATCTCCCTTTGGTTCATAAGCTGTGGGGAATGTCTTCTCTGAAACAGCAGTCCCATTTCTTAGGTCATGACCTGCTCATTTACAATCTTATTGCTGATAAGGAATTGCTGATATGCAAGACTTTCAAACACTACCCGAGAGTACTCTGTTTATGGTTTTGGTTCAATGGTAACATTTGCACTAAATAAATGGCTTGTTCATGGCATGCTATGATATATAGGTGGAAATCAGTTTATTCGTCAAGCTCGACACTGTAATTTTACTAAACTTTGCGAAATTATCCCAATTAAAGTCTCAGTTTGGCCATATCATTTGAAAAAAACAGATGAGAAAACATATAAGTATATCTAAAATGACGTTAATGGGCCTACCAAAGCTTTAAATGGCTCAAAGTTTTGTAGAATCGTTCATCTAAGCATGAAAAATAATTTTGGATGGAATGGATTTATGAATCATATCTCATAGTTCCCACATGCAAACCAAAATATTTAAGTAGATGATATTTATTGCTAAGTGTTTCCCATACCATGGATTGGTTAAGTTTCTAATTAGAATGATTTTTTGAGTCTCGCCTAAATAAGCAGCACCAAGCTTGATTAATGGGTTGAGTTTAATCTGTACACCGGCATAAAATGAGTCATAGATTATGGTTGCATTTATAACATCTGTTGGAATGGTGTTTCTGTTTCCACTATGTCATACATGACTATAGAAAACACAAAATTTTTGAAGGGAGAGAGCCAAAAAGCAACTTGACATCCCATGATCCTTTTTGAGACCCTTTTAAATATTTTAATATTCAAACCTCTTATTTTACAATTTGCCTTCTTAAACATTTAAATGCAAACATGTCTCTGTGACCGTCACCATCATCTTAAGCCATCATCTTTATGTTTTCCTCGACAACTTCCATTTTCATTATTCTTGTCTTTCCTCTTGCCCTATGATGCCCTTGAAGTAACTTCTAACTAGTGTGATTCTTGATCTTTAAAACATATAACTAAACTAACCAAGTGTAGTTTGCCTCATCTTGTTACCTATTACCAAATACCTTTATTCTCACAAAGTCTTTCATTTCTAAATATTATCCTTTACATTGTTGTTATCTATCATATCGATATCCTCATTTTAGCTACACTTTTTTTATAAACAAGTTATTCCTTGATTGATCCACATAATTTTGTAAAGCATGACAGGTCTCATTAGCTACCCTTTTGAAATTTCCTTTTCATATGATTGATACTTGACAATTGCAACACACTGTCGATGCATATTTCCATTTTCCCCACCAGCTTGAATGTCATGTGTCTATATCAATATATTGAAAGTGGTAGCTCTTTGGTTCTTTGTACCTAGTAATGTAACTGGCTTCTTGTTGCTAGTGTTATTGTTATCAAAGTTACATTACATTCAGCTTGACTTTTTTTGAAGGAACAGCTTGGCTATTTGTGAAACTATAAATTATATGAAATCTCTCCATTTCTCTAGCTTTTTATTTATGCCCATCTTCATCTCCTTTATCAAAACTATTACATTTGCAAACAGCATAAAACAAGACACCTTTTCCTATATGTGCCATGTTAGTCCACCTGCGGCTAGTTTAAAGAGGCATAAACGCATTGGCAAACATTTTTATAAGCTTTGATTAATTGGAAAATCACTTGTTTATTCATGCATGTTCTTAATACTTGCGATTGCTCCCTCATGATATATCTGCTTATGACTTTTCTTTCTCAACGCTCACTGCATTAATTCTTTGAGAACTTTATTATGGCCTTTTATTAAGTTAATAAAAACAATTTATGTATCGCTTTTATTTTTGTGAAGGGTTATTTGGATATTGGAGAATATAATATTTATTCAGGGAATGTGAGGAAATGTTGTTAAAAAGATTGAAAATGATGTTAACAAAGTAATAGATAAAAACAAAATAGATATAATTTTCTCCATTTTCTTTTTTTTTTTTTTGGGGGGGGGGGGGGTGGGGGTGGGGGGAGGATAAATACCTCATCAAGTAAAGGG
>JAYJMB010007669.1:0-10009 GCA_036873735.1 Pouteria campechiana
TTTTTTTTTTTTTTTGCAATGATGATAATGTCACTTCTGAATATTTTAACCATTTGCTATGGTCTGTGTAGAAGCCAAAAAGGAAAAAAAGAAAAAGAAAACTAAAATATGTCATTAGAAATAGCTAAGTAAAAGATATATGAATATACGATATTCTACCTCATGTGTACTTGTTCAAGAAAATGGATGATTATTGTGCATTTTATATAGGCTCTTTATTACGATAATTTCTGAACTATTTTTGCCAGTTTTTCAATGGTTCTCCTTATATGCTCTTCCCATCATGTTGCACTGTGTTCAGACCATTTAACTTCAATAGAATAAAATATCACAATTGGGATATATGCAAAAGTAATTGTAATTTGATTTTTTTTTTCAATGTTTTATCACCAGAACAACCAATGTCCTCATTAAAAAGAAGGTTGATTGTTGCAGAAAATGAGTTTTGAATTATATTCAGCTGATGATGTCATTGGATGATGTTCCTACTTTGTTGCCTGTGATTTTTTGTTGATTAATTGGCAGGCAACACATGATGGATTGCAATATAGCTAGTGCATTACCTTTTTCTTTTTTATGACAATATAGCTAGCGCATTACTTTTTTCTTTTTTCTTTTTTGATCCATTGTTCATCAACAAAATATATTGATGCATCTGATATTTTTCAGAATGTGCCATATGTCTTTGTTCCTTCCAAGCAAGCCCTTGGGCGGGCTTGTGGGGTTACAAGGCCTGTGATTGCCTGTTCCGTGACAAGCAATGAAGGCAGCCCTCTGAAATCCCAAATTCAGCAACTCAAGGTACTTGCTCCAGTGCTCTTTTATATTCAGGTTGCGAGTACTGTCTCAGTAGATGTTCCATATGGATGAACCAAATTCGTTATGCTGACATTCCATGGGCAAAGTTCCTCTAGATAGAGACATTGGCCGGTTTCTATTTCCATTTTGGTGCAAGTCCAACAGTTGTGCCATAATCTTCTTTTATTTACTTTTTGGACCCACTGATGCATTTTGCTGTGGATCATTATTCTTGACCTTTCCAGTTGGGACCCTTGGTCCTTTAACATATGCTGATTGAATTGGATTAAGTGCTGAAGAAAAAAAAATGAAAAATGCTTCTAGGCTTCTTTTCAGCTCCTCTCCTGCCTGAAATGAAAATAGCAACCATGCAGTCTGCTATCTGCCTGAAAGCTTGAGCATTTTGGCAGCACAACGGGATGATTCAGACAAATTGAAATGGCTTCAAAATTGCATTCGGGATACACATTGGTTCAAATTGTAGTTTTGATAAGGTGGATCATAACTGGTCTTATATAATTTAGTTGCCCAATAATCTTGTTAGAATAAATTTCTCTGACAGTCAAAAGAAGACAAATACCCGGTGTTTCTAGCAACAAACAAAATTCCATGAACATTGGCTGACTAGTCCAAGTCCAAATCCGGGGCTTGAGCAGTTCGGCTGTGGATCTTATTTTCTGACCACATGAGTTAGTGCTTGCCATGTGTACAAGATGTGCTGGCTGTGAATCAGGCATACTACAAGGCTCTGTACGAGCATGCACTGAAGCTTTTTGCTCATGATCTTTCTATTTCTGCTTGAACACCTGCTTTATCCATTTCAGCATGACCTGGATTTTCCCTCATTACCTTTTCTATTATGAAATGCAGGATGCCATTGAGAAGCTCCTGATTTAGTTAATGGAACCCTCTTTCGGCGTGATGGGCACTCTCCAGAGGCTTGGACTGATGAACTTGTTGTGACACAGGAATTTAGTCTTCCCCCTTTTCTTTTGTTTTTTTCTTAAGCTTTTGATTATCAGTGTTATATCCGGCAGAGAATTGAATGTGATCATCTTAGTTAGCCCCATTATGTATGTGAAGGGTTCCATAATTTGAGGTATTGCTTATTACTACATGGATAACTCTATATGGGTGCCAGAGAGAAATTTTCGATAATGCAATTGGCCTTAATGATATGCACCATCAATTTCAGTTATTTGGAATAGTTCCTAGGAGGGATTTGAAGAACGAGATTCCTGCTGGGAGCCTTCTTCCTGGCTCATATGCTAGGAGGGAGTCTAGCATTCATGTGCCTGCTGGACAGCTTTAAGCATAGCATTTTCCAAAGAATTGAAAGGCTATAACGATGCTGCTGCTCGTGATAAAAGATTTCATCTTGGATGACATGGATGCTTGATTCGGTCACAGCTTGAGCATTTTAATAACGCGTATTGGAAAGGAATAAATTATTTCATGGTATTGAGATATAATTGTATGAGCATGGGTTCACGTCTTTCCTACGATTGGAATAGATTATATGATATCCAAGGATCCAATCCTCGGAAATGACTGGCTTTATTTATTTTAAATTTTCATTTATGTGAAAAAGTGGGTGTGAGTGAAATTTACAATTTTTTGAATTAATTTTTTTTAATCTTTTAAGTCCTTTTTTGGCTGCATGCTATATGGATTAAGAAAAATCGAATCATAGTTTATATTGGAAGGTGATGATGATTCATGCATATGCATTTTGGGCCCAGTAATCTCAGCTTGTCCACCACCAATTAACACGTGTCTCATAAGCGGCCGCTGGTGACACGTTAACGCTTGGCCATGGCCTTGTGCGACACAGACATGATGTTCAAGATGCAGCAGCAGGCTATTTCGCTGTGTTAAAGAGCCTTTTGAGTGATGTAGGTAGAAAGATTTGGTTTAGATGGAATGGAAAATCTCTAAATTCCCACCTGAAATTGGAAGTTTTCGTCCCGGTATTGGTCTTCCAGAGATGCATGGTGAGGATCTGGTGAAGGAGCACTTGATGGACGGCGTGGATCTGGCTTATTTCATTCCTCCATATCAATGTAATGGATTCTGATGGGCAGGGGAGCTCGGCCTAATTGAACACCTGCCCTTATGTTCCCCGTTTTTGCAAATGCCTTCCTCTTTCAGAAGACGGCTTGGTTTAGAGGATTTCCCAGATTTTCTATTTTTATTCTGCCAAAAATAGTGCTTATGATCATTCATAAATGTCCAATTGTAAATATTTGCATATAATCAAATCCGTAAAGTGGGGACAAGAAGAAATGGGATATGGACAAAGCGAAGAAAATATTCACATTTATGATTAAAAAAATAAATAAAGATAAAATAGATGAATGAGAAAAACAAATGCACTGCTTCCTATGTGTTTGGTTTGAGGGAAAATAGATTAAAAGACAGAGAAGTAAGAAGTGTAAAAAGATTACCCAATCAGCTTGCATTATAGATGGGCAAAGACTCCTTTATTACTACATTTTTACCTTTCTTTGCCTCAAAATAACCACACCCCTCCAAGTGAAAGTCAAGCCCCATAAATTCACAAGCTGAATTTGGACCAATTATAAATCAACGCACGAGTCGGATACAATCCTGTTCTTTGTAACCATCACTACAATAAGCTAACATATATATGAAAATTTCCCAAACTAACACCAATAAGCAACTATAGAAATTTGGAGGAAAAAAAATTCAGAAAATCAATCCACTCATGCAGGAAGAGTGGCTTCGATATCTTGTAACCTGAGAGTGACAGCTCTCCTGTGGGCCTCGAGTCCTTCGACCTCAGCCATCTTGGCCACAAAGGGACCCAGATTCCTCAGCCCTTCTTCTGTGAGAGATTGGACGGTGATGTATTTGAGGAAGGAGTCGAGGGAGACACCCCCATACATCCTTGCATACCCATATGTTGGGAGGACGTGATTTGTTCCGCTTGCATAGTCTCCTACACTCTCTGGGGTCCAAGGTCCCAGGAAGACCGATCCTGCAGTCAGTGATGGCAATAACCTTCAGCCCTTGTAGAGATGCCAAAAATAGAACTATACCAAACATTTCTCCTCCCCTCAACTACAAGGACTACATGGAGAATTAGTAGAATTAGGAGTTTTGAGTTGCACTGTTCTCTTTACTGATATTATTTCCAACAATATATTTTTGGAAAGTGCCTAATAAATTATCTTACAGGAAAACAATATTTTTATCTATTCCAGAATTATTGATAATATCAAAAAAAAAATATATTGATATTATCTTTTCATTTTTCGGTAACATTGGACCTATTATCGTTTTTGTACAAATTATTGCCCGAAACCTCTTTTTCACCGTTTCTTCCCTCATATTCCCTTTCAAACTTTGATAAACTCCAAAAATCATTAAAAATTCATATGTATTTAATATCTACTGTTTACATATTTTTATATCTATATATGTTTAATTTTCATGTATTAAAGTCACACTAAATTCATTGGAGGTGTATGTTTGGACCTTTTAAGTATTTTCATTGGTCAATAAAGGTTGACGTTAAAGTAACGTTTTAGCTTAAATGTGCATTTACATTTATCTTAATTTATCATGCAGTTTATTAAAAAATTATTAATTTATTAAATTTTTTGAACTTTTTTTTATATTTTTCCAATAAAGCTTCTTGATAAAGATGATGTTTTTTCCGATAAAAGCAATAATATTTTTTTTAGGACAAGCAATATATTCTTAATTAGTAATATAACAATTACTAGGTGCGAGTGTAATAAAAAATCTCCTAATGAATGATAAAGTGGCACAGGAGAAAACAGTAAAATTGCTATTAGCAGGAAATTGAATTAATGTGGTGCTAACATGGTCAGTGTGACTTATTACCCGCATTCTCGATGAAACCCTCCCACTTCTCTGCATCTTTGACATTGATGATAAGATGCTCAGGTGCATACGTGTTTGCAAAAGAGATGGCCTGAAAGAAGAGTTGAAGCTGTCAAGGTAGTTCCTCAATCCCATATTTCAAAAATTAGGCAGACTCCCATTAACTGGAAAAAGGTTGACAGTGCAGATGACTCAAAACAGACTAGAACGATAACCCCCCTTCCATTGGCACCATATACCGTGTTACATGCATGGGATAGGAATTATTTGCTAATCAGGGCTAATCACATGGATGGGATTTATCACCATGGTATATGGATAGCCCAAAGTGCCAAGGAGCCAGGTGGCATGTAGGCCAAACAACCACAAATAAAGCTACCAAACCAGCACCCTGGCTAAAATCTTAGGATTGACAGATTTCCAAGGAATCCTCTTATCAAGGGTTGGATTCCTTTGCAACTATTGCACCATTTAAATCAGTGCTCTTTAGTAAACAGATGTTCTGTCCAAATCCAGGTTCTAGACATCTTACTAGTTCACCTATGACATTCATTTCAGAACTGCTACTTGCAAGGTTAGCATTGGGTATAGGTACAATTTATGAACATAAGGACTTTAATTTGGATTTTCCAAAAGCTCTATGTAGCCACTTAATATGGTTCGGCATTCTCCAATTATCATCAATTTTTTGAACTTTGCACAAATAGAAATAGTTGATTCAATTGATTACTGCTTCCAAGATTCAAATCCTGAGCCCTATGTAAAAGGTGATGAAATGCATGTCAGGAACACTTACGATTGGGAATCAGTCTGATGGTTCTAGCAGTACAATTCAGTTTGGCAAAATAAGTCAACAATAAGAAAAATGGGTAAATCAGTCTGACTTGATCAAGTTGCAAACAAACTCAAGACTAAAAAAGAAGTCCAAATTGCTCAATACTCAAACCATTTCACCTATAAAGCGAAAGAATACAATGAGGGAGTGCGATTATGTCTGACCTCAACCATATCATGGGCAAACAAGGTGAAACTGTGGTTCAATGCTTTTGAAGCGAACTCTCCCCGAGGAAGGCTCTTGCACTGCTTGCTGATCTCTGCCTCAATTGCAGCCATATCCACATCATCTCCCACCAAAACAAGAACTACCTGACTGTCAGGGCCATGTTCTGCCTGAAATCACCAATCACTAGAGCCCTTCAAAGATCATACTTTTCAACTATGTTCCGTGAAACACATATTACTAGTTGCTCTTATTTTCTCAACTGGATGGGATGTGAGTTGGGGATGGGGGACAATGATATCAACCTGAGAGAGTAGATCTGCAGCTACATGAACAGGGTTGGCATGTTTATCAGCAATGACAAGAACCTCTGATGGGCCAGCTGGCATGTCAATTGAAACCATCGCCTCACTGTTCTGAAAAAGCAGGAAAGTAGACATACATGATGTGCATGTCAACGTTCAGTAGACAGAAAAACACTTCAGTCATTACATGACTGAGGTGCAAATGAAGAGACCAGACTGGGAATAATATTCACAATTTTAAATAATCCAAGGCAAGAATGAGGGCAATGACGCTTGGAAGCTACAAATTAGCATGCATCCAATGGAATGTAAAAAATGACTTTAGTTCTCCAAAGTTTGCATGCATTTTGCACTCAACAGATAGCTTCAAAATGGATGCATGGCCTAGTGAGTTGATAAACTAAAGCAAGCTAATGCATGCTTCAAAATGGATGCCAGCTAACCTGTGATTCCAAACAGACATGCAAGATTTACAGAAGTGCGCAAACAAACAGAGTACGAACCAAATTAGAGTAGCACGACAGGAATGGAGATTGTATCTTTTGTTTCAATTTATAACCTATATATATCGAATTTATGGGGAGAATTTTCCAACCAATTAAAATTTCCGACCATGTCAGAAAATGTTTTTATTTGGAAAAAGAATATACAGGACCTTACCAAAAATATTGATTTTGAAGAGAACATTAACATGTTGTCAAAAGAGAGTATGCAATCTGCAATATGTAACGGTAGCTATAGTACCTGAACAATCATTTTTGCAGCTGTGACATACTGATTTCCTGGCCCGAATATTTTCTCCACCTGTAATCAGTCAGTGCTGGTCAATGTTTGTTAAAGTTGAAGTTTATATACATACCCACACGCAATGGCCTACTTTGATGCAGGATGAATAAATTAAAATGATGGGTCTAACCCAACAAGGGGAGTTGCATTTCAACTAAGATAGACGAAATCCAAACCTTCTCCCAATTCAAACATAAAGTTGAGTAATAAAAATTAATTTGTGTGATTGACCCAAAATGATAATTCCTTCAGATAAGGATAAAATACACTGCAGTGACAAAGACCTAGCTTCAATGACTGTAAGAATGATTAATTGAAAACCATGGCAACAGAAGACTAGCACCTTGGGACAGGAGGCAGTCCCCCAAGCCATTGCTGAGATTGCCTGCAAGTTAAAAAAAAAAAAAACAGGTTCTTGAAAGAAGCTTTCACTCAGAGAAACATAGTAATGATACTTTGTCATAGTAAGTTAAAAGATTGATTGACTTGTAGACCTGAGCTCCCCCAGCTTTGAGTATATGTGTCACACCTGCTTTTTTAGCACAGTATAATACCTCCTGAAGAGAAATGACAGCATATTTTTAGAAACCTTCCAAATGGAATTGCTGTCGTAACTCATAAGTCTCCAACAGATTGCAAATACCTTGCATATACTGCCATCACCACTCGGGGGAGTTGCAAGAACAATGGTTTTGCACCCAGCAATCTGTGCAGGCTAGTGGATAGAAGAAACCAAATGTCACCTAGGATCATCAACAGTAATGGAATATTACAGAATGCAGAAAGAATAAAGCTCATAATTTCACTGGAGCAGACCAACGTACCACTGCTAACATCAAAGCTGTAGAAGGTAAAACTGCAGTCCCCCCTGGAACATAAAGACCCACAGAAGCAATGCATCGTGCCACCCTTTTGCATCTAACACCCTATTCAGATACATAACATGTAAAATAATTCTAGCCTACAAAGTAAGAAAATCATAAGAACACTAACATATTACTTACTTTCATGCTCTCAACATTTTTCTCAGAAGCCTTCTGTGCAGCATGAAATGCATATATATTGTTATACGCCACATCAAAAGCTTCTCTCACTGCTGGATCCAGCTGCAGTTCAGAAAGTTAAGAAATAATTAAAGCTATTGCATGTAGAAAGTAAAAATTCAAGGATTGGTTGACATTTCTGAACACAAGCATGCAATGAAAGAAGTTTATAAGCAAGCAGGAGGGTCATGCTGATGGGTTTTCTATACTAGATAAAGAAGACTGTATACTATTTATCCAAAAATCAGCTCTTCCATTGAAGTTTATGAGTCATTCCTGCAACAAGAAATAACCAACCCATGGACCAAAACATGTATTTAAGAATTTTTTTTGGAAAATTAATGAATCATTTCTCAGTATGGAAACAAGTATGATAGTTATATTGGGTTCATCAAAGCATACTGTTGGCTTAAATGAATGTTTGCACCAAATTTGAGCAGGATCAGCAGCAATGAATTGCTCATACACACCAAAACTAACTGCATAAAGTTAAATTCAAACATAACAGAATTCAGGCAACTCAGTGAATACAATAGCTTTAATCCAAGCGAGTGGTGCTGCTAATTCTGCCAAACATTTGCCACATGCAGCATCATCATAAACCACATAAATGCACCCAAATAAAACATACAGGAAATTCAAAGCTGATGTCCTAGATGCAATAACCATAAAAGAAAATGCATATCTTGCTGTAAAAAGTTGATTTACACAGAGAAAGGAGCCTACCATTGGATCAGGAAGTTTGGCAACAAGTTCTACTACTTTATCCAGTGCAGCTTTATCAAAGCGTGCAGTATAACTACACAAACAGAACCCATATTACTACAATTCCAATTAACAGAAATTAAGACGAGAAATCAATGAAGCACCAACTCTTTCACTGCAGCATCGCCTCTACTGCGTACATCGTCAATGATTGGATTCACCTAACAGAAAAACATGTGCAGCTTTCATTGAGTTCAAATGCATCAAGCGTCTAAACTAAGAGCAAATGCATTCTAAAAAGAGGAAGGGAACAAGGAAAAAGAAACACTCACAACACTGAAAATCGAAGAGAAATCAATACGAGGACGAGCCTTGAGCCTGTCGACCTCAACCCGGCTAAGTTCGGATAGCCTATAAGAATTCATCGAGCATTGGACAGCGTTAACCTTACAACCTGCAACCATAGCCAGCCATTTTCATGGTCTTCTAGCCAACAAGATCTACACAGACTATAAACTACGACGAGGGGGAAGAATAATGAAAATACCGAAGGAGAAGCAATGAAACTTGCGGCTGATGCGTCGAATCACGTGTGAGTCGGGCTTGCAAATGTTCTGAGCAAACGAAAGAGAAGAAAAGTCCATCCAACGCTTTCGAATCCTGCATTTTTATCCAGTGATGGAAGAAATGAAGAAATGGGAATGCTACAAGTAAATTCAAAGAGTAGAAAGTCAAGAACTTTACACCCGTTTCTGCTGATCTGCACAACATTATTCTTCTGTTTTTGGGAATGTAAACAGAAAAAGGTCGGAGCTTTTCAGTTGGGTGTATGCAGATCAACGGAGTGGTGTACTAAAGAAAGTGTAGAGGGGCAAAATATACTTTTTTTTTGCGGGCTTTGTAAACGAGCGTTTTCCTGCAAATGGGCGGATGCAAGATAGGGGAGAAGGCAGACACCCAGGGTTTTTTGGTGCTTCAGGAGAAACCGGGTCGGCCGGTTTTCCTTCTCATTGCTCGGGCTGGGTGCTGAGTCTCTGAAGGGCGTGAATTGGATTGGATTCAACCCAAACCCGATGGGTTGGGTTCGAAAATGGGAAATTAGATCGGCAAATTTACGTTTTCAACTCAGCCCGATTACAAGGTGGATTGGTTTAGGTTGAGCGGTCGAGCAACTCGATTCTACGCGAATTCATTCAAATATCTTTAAATTACCTGTACCATCCTTAGCCTACTCATTAAATGAATTGTAAAAATACCAATTTCGTAACTATTATGATGAGTAATTTAGGAATTATAAAAAAAATGACGTCTGTTTTGAACTTTTAAACTACTGCTAGTATTTTAAAAATGTAGGTATACCTGCAATTTTGGATAAAAAAATATAAGTATTACCACAAATTCTCTGATAAAAATTGTGAAGATGATGATTTCTATTCTTGCGAAAACTTTGTTTAAATTGTACTCACAGTTCAGCACGACAGTGCAGCTTTGGGAAACGC
>JAYJMB010007670.1:0-10009 GCA_036873735.1 Pouteria campechiana
AAATATTCGACCCTCACTGCAACTCAAGGATCATAGGTTTACCAATTACACCTACTGAGTAATCAGAGGAGTCTCATAACCAATAAGTTGATCAGACCTCTTCGACAAGAGAGGTGTTATCCATAACAAAGCCCTAACAAGGGCAGGATCCCAATAACCAAATGCCCATCCTGATTGGTGTTCAAACCCAATTTACTATAATTCATGCATGGACAAATGTGCAATTCATACTCAAATTATAATACTTCCATTCAATTATCAAACCCAATATTATAACTCTTATAACATTTACTGTTTATCATATCATCATATTTATCTAAATATATTTTCAATTCTCAACCAAGTAACCAAACTCAATTACATAGTTAAGACATCACTTCCAATTACAAATGTTTTATTAAATGTGTTATTATGCTAAACCATTGATTATTATAACATCATAATCTCATCCTTCTCATGTCTCCATCATTTATCAATTGTTTTTAAAAAATATTCCCATAAAACATATTTTTAATCAGTAAAAACATCATAGAAATACCTAAATTATCAAAATATACAACAAATCAAAATTTTTCAAAAGTATCGTTCACAACAACTCCTTGCCACGGCAGGGAAATAGCTTGCCATGGTAAGGCCACAACACACAAAAATTTTACTGTTCACAGGGGGAGCTTGCCGCGGCAGGGACATTCCTTGCTGCGGCAGGACAATATCTTGTCCTGGTAAGGGACTACCTTTCCATGGTAGAACCCCTGCTACCTCTTTTCTCTACAATTTTCTGAACTACCTGCTGCGGCAAGGTCCCTGTTGACATCTGTTTCTCATGAAAATTTGTGCTATTGACCTATACCCAATATTTCCTGTTTAACGACTTTAATGTCCTCTTATTTCGCTTTATTTAACCTTGATCTCCATCTACTAATTCCACCTATCCATCAAAATACTTTGATGAACAATACTATTCTATTTATGACGTATAGTGGTTTCATAACTTTTAGTGTCATTCACAATACTTCACATGCACTGAATTATTTCTCAATTATATTAATTCCTTTCATCCATACTTACTTCTCCTTCTTTACAAACTTCTCATTACACAATCTATTTAATTTACCCATGTCTAAAGCATAATAGACTAACTTCGTCCCAGAATTAACTCATAATACCATTGGATATAATTAATGATGAAAAAACCAAATTTTAAAAGTACTTAAGCAAATAAACCTTCTTACCGTATACTTAACCAATACACTTCTAATATGATTAAAGCTTGATGTTTCCAAGTAGGGCTTCATAGTGTGGGAGTCCTACATTCAAAACACATGTGCCATCATCATTCTAACATCTAATTACCATAACATTCTTCTCTAACTTATAACATAATCTTGTCTAGGATTCATTTGATGGCTTTCTTCAATCTCAAGTATGAGATGACTAAGAGGGCACATTAAGAGTCAGTTACACTTAATTCTCTTACATTTATTTCATCTCATATACATGATGCAACTTCAAATTTGCATAGCTGCAAGTAATTCCAATAATAACTTTTGGATTTTTATCCCACTCCACATATGAAGAAGTTTCAATAAGGTTTATAAAATAATTTACAAGCCAATCATCCATTTCATTACTCAAACTATATTTTTCCCTAAACCCTAGTTTCCTATAGTTAGGGGTTTGCTTTGAAAACCTACAATTCAGGAATTGTACCTGATAGAAATTATTGATTGATAACAAAAATTACTTACCCTTCACTTTACTCCAGTAGGGATTCACAAACTTAGCTTGAAAAATGAAAACTCAATTCTCAATAACTTTTCCTTGTCTTAATCCACCCAAAGATGATGCCTTTTTTTTTAGTTTGAATCGTTGTAGTGCATCTTAGGCATTGATCTTGTATTATTTTTGCATCAAACACTACACAAATCCGTGTTTTCTGAAGATTGGGAAGCAAGAGGGAAAGTTGGTGGGTTCGATTGCTGGGAGATGGGAGTGATGGAGCATTTTAAGCTCCATCCATATGGGCGCTCCAGTGACGTATGGAAAATTATGCAACAATAGTCTAAACTTTCTATTCTATAGTCCATTCTATCATTGAATTCTTATCCCACACTACAATATTTTGTTATTTAACCATGAACATCAAGATTTTTTTTCCATTGCTAATGTCATTTATTACACATATATATCCAAATCAGGTTACAACCCATAACAAAATTTTAGGGTCTCACAACCTGTTAATCTTGATCATCAGTATTTTAACTTGTGAAGAAGATCTTGAATGGCGAATATGTTCCACAAGACATTTGCTGAGGGATAGTCCACTTCTAGACCCCCATTCTTTGATGGGACCAATTATGGGTATTGAAAGATAAGAATGCAAAACTTCATGATAGACACAAACTACCTGTTGTGGCTCATTATTAAAATTGGAAAGGTTGTCCTCGATACCTAAGATAAATATACTATGAGGACATAAAAGTAGTAAAGAGAGATGCCAAGGCAAAGAGCTCCATTTACTGCACCCTTTCCACCTCAGAGTTTGATAAGATTTCATCCTGTGATTCCACCAAGGAAATCTGGGATAAGCTACAAATTGCACATGAGGGTAATAATTAAGTCAAGGAAACTAAAATAAACCTTCTAGTGCAGGAATTGTTAAAACAAGTCTCCTTTATTTAGTTTGATTTTGTTGATGATATAATTAATTAGCTAAGTTTTGATGATAAGCAAAAGCATATGAGTGAATGGTAAAGCTGCTGACTATTATTTTTTTAAATATGCAGTAACAAGTAATATAATTTGGAAAATAACATAAATTATTTTCCTAGCATCATTCATGTGCTTCAAAGTCACTTCAGGTCTATTCTTAAATCCTACTAAAGTAAATCAGATAGATGTCTAAGTTTGGACAAAAACATGGCTTCTAAACATACTTCAAAAGAAAGAAACTAAGTTTAGATGAAGTGAAGTTCTAGATGCAAGCAAAGGTTCAGACATTGTGGAACTAAGTTTGGATGTTGTGATGATATGTCCGGATGAAAAGCTAAGTTCAAACAAAGCAGAAGTATAAACCTAAGACACTAGAAACTGAATACTATTTCAAACGAACAAAACTCATTCTGAAATTGTTATTTTGGACGAAGCCAAGATTGATCAATTTCACTCTGTTCGAAGTCATTTCATATAGCCCAAAGAACTTAGCTTGGATGGACCGAAGCATAACAAATGAAGCTAGTCCATCTCGAATGCAAAGGTCACTAGTCATATTATTAAACTCTTATTTCCTATTTTGATGATGAATGATGAACAAAACTGTTAACTTGATTGAATTGATGTTGCTTCATAATTGATGTGTTTTGGTATATGAATTGATATTCTTAACTCTTGCAAGATTTGATTTGATGTGGAATGGAATTATGTAATTGATAGATGTAAATAGGTTGAAACAGGTTGAAAGATGGGATGCTCAAATGTATCAAAAAGATAGGGAAATCCTTTGACATTTTATATTAAAACGTCAATGGATTTGCTTTCGAACCTCAATAGATATGAATCTGGTGAAGTATGAAGCTTGACTAATTCATAGTGAGGGACTAATCCAATGAAGTTTAACCTTGATAGATTTCTTTATGTAGGAAAAACATTGATGGATTTGGTGAAAACATTTATGGGCTTTTGACCATTACTGTCAATTATGCAATTCTGGTCTTTAAGCCTATTTAACATTTTCTTTAACCTCTTTGAGAGATTATCTCCTAAAAACTACTAGCTTATTTAATGAGAGAGTGGTTGAAGAAAAATATGAGCTAAAACTTAGATCTTGGAGTGTGAACAATTGTGAATCAAGTACTCAAGATCTGCAGCAATTGTTAACCTTCGTGCAGGTGAACAAAATTGGTTTGAAGACTATGAAGCTCATTGAATTATTGAAGTCACCTATGTGTCAAACTGGTTATAAGCTTCATCTTATTATTTTCTTCTTTGTATTGATTGTACCTTAGTTTAGGTTGTAAACCAATAGATAGCTTGAATCATTATACAGTGTGTAAGTGATTCAACTATACAACCACTTTGAAGTGTAAATTCATAGAATAGAGAAATTGTACCACTTGTAACTTTGGGATTAAGTTGACTAGTGGAACCCAAGTCTAGGATTTTGACTTTGAGAGTGGAGTCAGTAGAGAGTGCTAAAAAATTATAAGTTTTGCATTCTTTATTCTTTTGTGATTGATACTGTGGTGCAATTAATTTGCTTCCATTTATTTTATATTTAAGTCATAGCACAAGACTAATGAGTGGTATTAGAGCTATCTTTATATTGCTCAAAGTGATCTCTTACGACTTTAATAAGCACCAATGAAAGTGAAAATGGCAATAATAGCAAAAATGGAAATGGTAATGGAGGCTGGATTTGAATTTTGATCCACCAGTTTTCCAAAAGGATTATCTACAAATAGAGCTCCATATCTAATTGGAGATAACTATCCATGTCTGCATGGTGCATAACTGAAGATGGTTTTACAACTTCAGAAAGAAAAACAAGCACTTGGATAGTAGAACTGAAAGAGAAATATTCTGCGAATGAACAAGCTAAATTATGCCAAACAAGTTGAGTTCAAAAGGGTGTCAACTTGTAAAACTGTAAAAGACATATGGGAAAAACTTCAAGTTACCCATAAAGGCACATCTCAAGTGAAAGAGAAAAAGGTGAATCTTTTAATGTAAGATTATGAATTGTTTACTATGCTTCCTAATGAATCTATCATTGAGATGAATCACAGGTTCACCAAGATCATCAATGCACAGAAAGATCTTGAAAAGGAGATTACAGAGAAGGAAGAAGTTTAGAAATACTCAAATCTTTACCTAAATCCTACACAACAAAGGTGATAGTGATTGAGGAAGCAAAAGACATCTCAACAATGAAGGTTGATGATCTAATGGGATCATTGCTATCACATGAGCATGTCATCAAGAAGAATGAAACTGAGTTAAAAGGTTAGAGATTTGTTGTTCTGAAAGAAATTATGATCAATCTGATTTTAACACAGGTGAAGAAGATGAGGAAATTGATATGCTCACACGTCGATTCAAAAGATTCTTTCAAATAAACAACAAGATGAAGAACAAATTTGGAGCAGCTCAAAGAGTGAAGAATAAGAAGGTTGACAGAAAATTCAAAATAAACACATCATTTAGAAAGGAGGATGAGGAACCCACATGTCACAACTATGGTAGAAGTGGATATCTAAAGAAAGTTTGTCCATCTACCAAAAAGGTTAGAAAGAAAAATCAGAATTATCAGAGTTTTGGGGCTTGGTGTGATAGTGACTCATCCATCTTTGTAGACATTGAATCTGATAATAAGGAGTGTCATTTTAGTTTAATGGTTATAAGTGAATAATATTCACTTATATTATGCAATCTCAAGCTAACTTTTAGCATGTTTATGAGCCATTCTTGAGTTAAAATAATATGTTTAATGTTTATGTATGATTGCAAGCAAAGTGGATGAGAAACAGAGCAATGAAGATGAGATGGAGCATGAAGAATGAAGGCGAGATGACAAAACCCCATGCAAACAACTTTGTGTCATGGCACCATCTTAAAACACCATGTTACGACACTATGTTGTGACATAAAAACAACCCATGAAGACAGCAAGTATAATGCCATGATACTATGTCGTGGCATAGCAAATGCATAAGAAGACAGTAGGCGTAATGTCATGACAGCATGTCATGACATCGTAAAGAGGACCATTATGTCATGACACCATATTGCAACACAGAATCAAAGCAACAAGTTGGGCAATAGTGCAATGTCGCAACACCATGTCACGATACAATGCCGCAACACTATGTCGCAACATAGAGTTAAAGTAGCAACTGCAATGTCGCGACACCATGTCGTGGCACAGTGATGAACTTTGCGAGTCAGATGATCTAATGCCATGATACTATGTCACGACACTGTACCTGGAGACACAGATCCGGATATTCCAAATGTGGTGGAAACAACGCCGGATCTTCTGGGATTTCATGGAAAAGCTGCAAAAGGATCACTATTGAAGGAAGGAGTATAAAAATCTTAGAGAGTTTGCCCTAAAAGGGGGATCTTAGACATCTTGGGAGCAGCTTGGAGATTGAATTGGAGCTTGGGAAGAGAGGAAAAAAATGATTTCCTGGAGAGACGTGTTTCAAGCCTATTTTCAACAAGGGAAACCAAAGGAGAAGAGTTTGCTTTCATTTTCACTCTCGAATCTTTTAGTGTTTGCTTATCATTCTTCAAATGTACTTGGATTAAATTCTATCTTCGGACTTTAGACAATATTGAATGATAAATCTATGTCTTTTGATTTGATTATGAGTGGCCAAATCACTCCTTCTAGAGGGGAGATGGATCTTGTGTTGAAGTTAGGGTTTAATCAATTAGTTATGTCAATGAGTATGTTTCAGGGATTTATTTGTGATGTTGTGTGGATAATGCCTTCAATTTAATGAACCTTTATTGAATGATACATCATTTAGAATTCAACACTCGGAAGAGGTAATTCTGAATGAGATCTCAACATCATGATATGTAATGTTGGATGTCTTGGGAAAGTCTCTAGGTTATGTAAGATTAGTTAAAAGAAACTACATATCTTAATGCATTATTAATATCCCAATTTTCATAGGAATGTTGAAGTTGGAATATTGATAATAGATATTTAGCTTGTCACTATAGAAGGGAGGCTAAATGCATTTGGGTTCTTAATCTATAAATAGATGAAACTACTCAAGGCATATTAAGTTGATGAACCTATGATCGAAACACAAGTGAAGTCGATCCTCTAGAGCTTCTTTTCCTTAATTCCTTTCTAACGAAAGCCTACCATTCTTTTTAGTTCTTAGTTAAATTTGTTTTATTTGATTTTCCAGATAAAATTGGGATTATGCACTGCAATAGCTAGTGACTAATTAAAATCAACAGTCCCTGTGGAGATGATGCTCACTCACCAATTTATTACAAAGCTTGATGCTATGCACATGCGGTATAGTTTGGAGCGAACAAATTTTTGACACCATTGCCGAGGATTGGCGTTATTTTAATTTTCACTAATATTATTACATGGTAATTTTAGTTCTACTTTCAAACTTTGTTTTCTTCTCTCATATCTTTTACTTTGATTCTCTTTCTTTTTGCTTCTTTAATAGTACATGCTAAATTTCGTTGCTTGAGGGCATGGCATTCGACACATTCCACTAGCCTAATGAATATGATGTGTACTATCTAGGATTTTGTGATCATGAGAACCTACGCTATGGAAATCCTTTGAATGTAATAAACCCTGTTGCTGATTTTCAACCTTAAAAAACTGAGATGAAGCCATCACTTGAAGATCTCATTAATAACTGTGTAATAGAAAGTAGAGCAAGTTGTTCAATGAATGAAACAAGACTTGATAGCATTGAGACACACACGGGAAATATGAATGCATCTACTAGGTCTTTAGAAACTCAAAGTGATCAACTTGCAAGCTCTGTCTATAATCCAAACAAAGGTGTTTTTCCAAGATACACTGATTTTCTTGAGGATTTGAAGGATTGTGTTACTGATGATGAAAATGTTCAATATCCTTTGGAACATTGTAAATGAGAACTCTATAAGTTAGGATATTGTAGATACTAGGGAGGTCTTGGAACATGTTTTAGCTTTGGAAGTGCTGTCAAAAGAGAAAGTCAACAACAAGGTGAAGTAATTGGAAGAAGAGTCATTAGTAGAAGAAGTGAGAGCTAATTTGGAACTGAATCAATTGCCTAAATCTCTAAGTTGCAATTTTTGGCACTGATTCATTCTTTCCAGTGATTAGTTCTTCTTTTACAGGTGTGGAGGAAGAAAAGCCACTACAAGTTCAAGACTAGGCAGGGAAAGAGATTAGCAACACAATGAAAATACTAATTGCTTCAAGATTGATAGGGTGGAGGAAATCATTGAAGAATTTTCAGGAAAGCCCATAGATAACATTGAAGCAATTGAGTATGAGAATCAACTAGGTGCACCTGAAAAAGTCCCCAAGCCAATCCGAAGGTTCAAAGAACCAATGCACCATAAAGCCAAATTTCCTTTCAAGGAATGAAGAAAACCATAGTCGGGTTGAGACTATAGACAAAGCGCTTCTTGGGAGGCAACCCAAGCTTTCAACTTTTTTTTCTCTAATTTCCTCAGCATTACCTAGTTTTCAGTTATAAGTTTTTGTTTAGCTTACATAGTCTATATCAATGTGAATTTCAAATTTCGATTATGCTCCAGTTGAGTTGATTTTTGAATAACACACTACTCTTCATGTGGTAGGTCTAGCACACCTTTGGGGATCAATCCACTCAAATAACAAGGCAATTTGCATAAAAAAATATCACTTCAATGGAGAGAGGGGGAGCAACAAGAAGTCAGCAGGTTTAATGTCGTGACGCCATGTCGCAACACAAAGAATTAGTAGGGGGGTCAACAAGTTTAATGCCGTGACACAAGAAGTCAGCAAGGTGGATGCTGTGACACCATGTTGCGGTGCAAGTGCAATACCACAAAGTAAGCCCAAGGTAGCCACCATGTAGCGACACCATGCCATGACCTCATGCCACGACACCATGCTGTGGCACACGACCACACCTTCGCATGTGTCCTTATGCCACCTCTTAAAATAACCCCATGTTGTGACATGCCCATTCGTGCTTCCCTATTTGTGCATTTTCCCTTCTCCCCCCCTTCAAACCCTAGACTCCAACAAAGGCTCCAAGAAAACTCATCACTTCCATTCGTCTCTTTCCCCTCCATTCACAAGATTCACTCTCACCAAAGCGTCTTCTTCATCACCCTTCGCCGTGCATGCAAAGGGTTTTTTAAAAGCTCCACGATTCCATCTCCTCTCCAGCAAGCTACATCTTCATCATTCGAGGGTATGCCATTGAAGCGTTTCAAGTAAGTACCCCATCACTTCATCGAGCTTCAAGTGTTACATTCTTCTTTTTATGACTTGCTTGGCACATTGGGGAAGAAATGGAGTCTGTGCATGTGGTGTGTTCAATGAAATGCTTGTGACATTTTGTGGAAGATCTTCCTTTTAGCTATTGAGCTTGGCATTTGTGGGAGAGGGGCCGACATGTATTTCATTATGTATTGAAGTGGGGATGTGAGATTGGTGGACTCATTTGTTAATACCACTCAAGTGTTTGACGGAAAATCCAAATGTGATGAACACTCTTTGTGTGTGATTGTGATTGATATTTTTCAATTCTTTGGCATCCGCTTATTACTTGTTTGGGGGTAGTGTAGACCATCCTTGCATTGTATTGCAAAGTTCTGGATTGAATTGTCAATCTTTGTGTCACACTTCAATGTTGCATTCACTTCCAGATATTTAGCATATTGGTCATATGACTCTAAAGGGACAGAAAACCATGACTGCTGGTCCATCCAAGAGGCCGCGGAGTGCATCCCCGGAACCTCAGATCAAGCCCACCTTTGTCAGTTCAGCTACTGCAGAAAGATATAAGCATTCTCTAGTCAAGAGAAATATCATTCCAGAGCAAGGCATTGTCAACCCTATGCACTCTATATAGAAGGTAATTCATGATAGATAGTGCGGTGAACTTGTGAAGTATCTGTAACCAGCTCTAGTTCTCGTGGTACAGGAATTTTATGCAAATGCCTTAGAACACAAAAACCTGAAGGCATTGGTTCAAGGATGTTGGGTTCCAGTTGATAAATCCACCATAAACAAGATATATCAACTCCTCGATGTGTAGGATGATGAGTTTCCCAAACTACAAGAGAAAGGGGCAGACTATAAAGATGTCATCCAACCATTTCATATCCAGAGACAAATTGGCAACGATCAAGGGGTAAGTGATGAGAATGCAAAATGTCATATTTTATTCTCCTAATAGTTCATCTTTTGCACCTATTTGATTCCTAAATATACTCATTATTCTCATATTTTGATTTAGGAGTCAATTGGAGTGGT
>JAYJMB010007671.1:0-10008 GCA_036873735.1 Pouteria campechiana
TATATATATATGCGCGCGCGCGCGCGCGCACACATATATATTTATGCGCAGAAGTTTTGGTCGGTGGTTTTTTGGATTTTTTTATGATTGTTCTCATCCAAACACCAGCGAGCCGTTCGTAAAACGCTAACGTGATGCATTAACGTGCAGCGATGGAAAGCATTCCACCTTGTCATCCGTGTGTCACACGTCACACGTGTCTCATCAACCCAGAAAACGCTCACCAGATGTATTCACGGAATCAAAATTGCCATTGAGATTTTAGACATTAAAATTTAGCATTAAAAATATATTACAAAGATATGAAACATTAATAAGCTACGCTGAGTAAAACAATAGATAATCGAATATTTAATAGTTAAATTATCATCTAGCACGTATGTATATTTTATTTTTATTTATTTATAAAATATATTTAAAGAGTTAAATGATATATTCATAAATATAAACTCGGCCAAGCTTTAAAGAATTTTCAATAGTAAAAAATTCAACTCCTCTGCTTTATCAATTATTACCCACATTAGTATTTTATTTAGAAAAAAATTGGTATGTATAAAAATGATAAAAAGTAAAACATTTATCATGAAAAAAATGATACGATCCACTTCTATACTTGTAAGAATTTTACAATTCATTTATCTAATCGGAGATTATAAATTATGGTGCACATCACATAATATAAATTAACGATAATCATGAAATAATTTCTATGATAAAACTTTCGCTTCACATTTTCCTCTACTTCGGTCCACCCCATTATTTAATTTAAATAATCTTTATTTTAAAATAAAGTAGATAGGGTAAGCCCTGCGTTTCTTTGGGTCGCATCCTCTTTGCTCGTATCGACAAAGAATTAGGGCCTGTTTGGCCTGGCGGTGGCTTTTAAGCACTTACAGGAAGCGCGTTTGCACGTAGAGCTTTTGGGAAAAGCTCTAAATCCGAGCTTTCGTGTAAAAGCCATATTTCGGCTTTTACGGTATGAAAAGCGCGTTTTCATATTTCAGCCAAACACTACAGAATCGCGTTTTGGCTGAAAAAAGCGCTTTTACCCTCCCGAAACGCCGGGCCAAACAGGCCCTTAAAAAAAGAATTTTGCCGTGTTCTTCCGCATGAGTACGAAATCATCCACTTTTCATATGACCTGCCCGAGGCAAGCAACTCGACATTCACAGGTACACCTTGCGACAAGGCCCACCGAATAAACCATCCAGATCCCACGTACGTGTTCGGCTAACCAATGCACGTGTGCGTGCGCATGCAACGCAAGCCTCATCCGCATTCGTAGATTAATATTATATAAGTCAGATTAAGAAAAGGTATAGTTGATATTAAGTAAATGTCTTGATATTACGTACGGAGCAAACTACATTCGTATATCTTGATTATTTTTTTTTTCTGCAAAAGGATATTAGAATAAGGCAGCAAAAATGAGGATTTTCAAACCTACCGGACGGATAAGATTTTAGCTTTCGAGGCGTGTCAGTGGCAAACCTCTGATGCGTGCGTTGCTTTTTGCTCTGAACAAGCAACCCCCGTCAGCTTAAACAAACCCGATAAAGATACGGCGGTCGTACCCGCCATTCATAGCATTATTTCCTGCTGCCGACGCCGACGCCGACGCCGATTCCACCGCGCAGAGCAACCCACCGCCGTTCGAAACTCTCTCTCTGTGCGTAACACCACCGTTCATGGCGCCATCTTCACCGTTCGATCAGATCTCACGGCGAACGGCAGTGCTGAGCAGGCACCTCCACCAGCATCCATCTCCTTCCTATTTTCCGTCCCTGGAGCCATCAATCTGTCTGCAGTATTGTCCTCCGGATGTTTCGGCAGCTCCGTCGGAGTTCGACGTCCGCGACTTCCGCCGTCTGATGGACGGCCACAATCTATTAGACCGCGACTGGTTGTTTGGGTTGATGGTGCAGAACAAGCTGTTCTGCCCTAGAAATTCCGGCGGGAGGACTTTTGTCGTACCGGATTACAACCAGTCGATGGAGCAGCAGAGGGAGATGACGATGAAGCGGATCATGTATCTGTCTGAGCGCGGGGTGTTTGATGGTTGGTTGACAGGGCAAGGGCCCGAGTCTGAGCTGAGGAAACTGGCGTTGTTGGAGAGTATCGGGAGCTATGATCACTCCCTTGCCATCAAGATTGGCGTGCACTTCCTTCTGTGGTAAAATTCTTTTGTTCTCTCCAAAATTCGTGGAGGTTTAGTTTGAGATAAGGAAAGGAATAACAAGGACAATATGAAAGGCGAAACTGATATAAGAAGAAAAGGTGATATCCACAAAGAGAAAATAGACAACTTTTTGAGGATAAAAGTATAGGTAATGATGATAAATTGGAGTTGTTGGTAGAAGATGTATATGGATGGAGATCAGTCAAATCAAACCAAAAAATTTGACTTGTTGGGCCAGAAATTTATTCGCTTGTCCTGTTTCCTTCTAATTCTGGGATTAATCTGGTATGATGATCTTCAGTTGCGCTTCCATTTGGAAACAACTGTAATCAATGGGTTAAAAATGAAAACGAATGGACAGAATTTTATTTAATTTTCTGGTCCTGGGCTATCCACATGGAACTGGTCAGATGAACAACGGTGGTTTTAGATGGCTTCTTTTTGCTTGAGATTCTTATTTTCCCAAATAATCCCTTGAACAAGAGTCCCGAATTACTGAATGTTTCAACCAAACTTAGGGAGAAGAAGAAAGAAGATGGCAGTGCCCCCCTTCTTGCAAATTGACTTTCTAATCGACTGTTTGTAACTAAAAAAGCTTCAAGTTTTACTATCCAAAAAGGTTTGAAATAATGCTTTAAATAGCTGTTTTCAAGAAGCTTGGAGCATACAACTTTTAATTCAGCACTTCTGAAAAGTGCGGTTACTATCACACAGCTACGTAGCAGGAAGGACCCACAACTCTGGAGCTACTTCCCTGTAAACTTAAGCTAAAGGAGGCCCAGGTTGAGTTTTGGCTTGAAGTGATTAATGTGTAGTCTTCTGTGTTTGTCATATATACGCATAGATCACATAGAAGTATTACAGTAGCTGGCATAATGACACTGGTGTTTCCAAATCGCAGGGGTGGTGCAATCCAATATTTTGGCACAAAACGTCATCATGACAAGTGGTTGAGGAATACTGAAAACTATCGAGTCATAGGTAGCTTTTCAATGACTGAGTTGGGCCATGGTAGTAATGTAAGTGGACACTATGAGACCTCCATTACTCAATCCGTCGTCTTATGTGCTAATGTCGATCAGTGGATTGTTGTAATCAGGTTCGAGGAATTGAGACAATCACCACATATGACTCCAATACTGGAGAATTTGTTATAAACACTCCGTGTGAATCTGCTCAGAAGTATTGGATTGGGGGAGCAGCAAACGTAAGTATTTTGATGATTCTTTGTCTTAGAAGAAGTGCTTGTGCTAGAAGAAGAATTAAGTATATTGTTTAGCCTTATGATGTCACTGCACTAGGCATCTTTGTATTAAAACTTCCACAATCATGTGGCGATCTTTTGCAGGATGCTACACACACAGTGGTTTTCTCTCAGCTGCGTATAAATGGAAGCAATCAAGGGGTTCATGCATTTATAGTCCAGATCAGAGATGCAGATGGAAAAATATGCCCAAACATCCGCATAGCTGATTGTGGTCATAAAGTTGGCCTGAATGGAGTTGATAATGGTCGACTCTGGTAAGAAGTGTTTCATGTCACTAAGCTTTATGGCTTCATTGTATAGAAAGAGTTCTAGACTTGCAAAGATGGTTAATTATGTGAAGCTACTTGGGTTAACCTTCATTCATTTTCAGGTTTGACAATGTCCGAATCCCTCGAGAGAACTTATTGAATTCCGTCGCTGATGTGTCACCAGATGGCCAATATCTGAGTGCAATAAAAGATCCAGATCAGGTTTTGAAGTTCACTTTGTTGTTTGAATATGTTCAATTTCATCATTTGCACTTCAGAGCAATATGCATGATAAACAGGACTTTTTGGCATGTTTTTTTTTCCAATCAAACTTCGTCCTCATGATCTGCAATGTGTGCATCCATGTGTTTCAGAGATTTGCTGCTTTCATGGCTCCCCTGACATCTGGTCGTGTAACAATTGCAGCTAATGCCATATATGTGTCAAAAGTAAGGATGATCTCTCTTTTGTTAGCAATTTGTACTCTCTGGTACTAGTTTGGGATCATATAGCATCAGTAATTAACTCGTCTGGGTTACCAGATTGGTCTGGCAATTGCCATAAGATATGCATTGACTCGACGGGCTTTCTCAATCTCACAAAATGGTCCTGAAGTTCTACTTCTTGATTACCCAACTCATCAACGGCGGCTCTTACCCCTCCTTGCAAAAACGTAATGATTTCACCTTCACTTTGAATGATTACATTTTGTTTACTCCTGCAATTTTATGTTTCATGCATCTAGATTACAATTTGTTCAATTTGAATGCTGTCAAACTCTTATTTCAGAACTGCTATTTCACTGTAAATGCCTGATTTTAGCCTCAGTGGTGTACTGTGTATTGTTTTAGAAAAATTCATCTGAGCCACTGTCCAGGACAATCTTGAATACATTGTCATCCATTCATCCACCTGCATAGCCAGGAAAGTTGGGATTTGCTAAGGCTTCATGTACGTTGGGAGAAGCCATTTTAGACGATTTAGAATGTTTCTACTTGGCAGTAGGGAGACAGAATGTATCCCCACAAGATCTAATCATTTTTACACTTCATCTCTCCATCTTTTCAAGTGATTAACGCGGTCATGTTGTCAATGATACAAAAGTTGGTGATTCTCATTGCTCAAGATGTTTCTGCCTCAATGTATTTGTACTCCTACCAAGCATTGCTTACAATTAGAGATGTCAGTGTGCTTTCCAACTTATGCATTCAATTCTCAGAAGCATCCCAGGCTAAAAACTATTGTTGGCGGGTAAATGTCCTTTATTTGAAGAAAATGGAATCAAGTGTTAGGTTTATAGGTGGAATAGCCTGAAATTTGATAGTGCGCAGAGATATTGAGTTGCGTAAAGCGCGGGTTCATGTTTGTGCATAGTATACTTCATTAGTAGTTAAGACATGACATTCTTCAGCAATGTAAGGTCTAAGACATGCACAGAGATGCGTGATTGCAGTTGCATAAACTCCTTTATGTACAAAAGTTTTCCCATCAGCATAAATTGGATGTCACTAGGAATTGCATCCCTGGCAAATCTACACATATGATAGCATAAGAACCCTTTCTGGCTGGAAATAGAATATATTTTCAGGATTTTTTTCATTTTAGTTGAAAGGTTGGGTCTTCTTATTCTGTTTTACAAGTGTGGATCTACTTATGGGACTCTGTTGCCGCAGGTGTGCTATGAGCTGTGCGACCAATTACCTGAAGAAGCTTTACATACAGAAGAGCCCAGAATCTGCTAAAGCTCTACATATTTATTCGAGCGCATTCAAGGCCACCTTCACCTGGCATAACATGAGAAATCTTCAGGTCAGAAAACCTAGCAAAGTAGCAGTGAAGTTTATTCCTGTGCATCCTGTTATCATTGCATCTATTAAAATTGCAATTTTTGCATTAGGAATGCCGTGAAGCCTGTGGTGGGCAAGGGCTAAAGACAGAAAACCGGATTGGTCATCTAAAAGGTGAATTTGATGTTCAGTCCACATTTGAGGGAGACAACAACGTGTTGATGCAACAGGTATGCTCAATCATTTTCCATTTGTGGGTTTTCTTTTTCTTCAAGTCAATCTGATGCCTGGGCTTGTGACTGCAGGTTAGCAAGATACTCCTCGCTGAATATGTTTCTTCTCAGAAGAAAAGAAAGCCAATTAAAGGGTTGGGGCTAGAGCATATGAATGGCCCTTGCCCTGTCATTCCAGATCAGCTAAAAAGCTCTGATCTTAGGAGTAGCCAATTCCAGGTAAATATGTCATTAGCTCTACCCGCTACTTTGTTTTCCTTCTTTTCCTGATCATATAATCACACAGTTGTCATTTTCCACCAGACCAATATCTTATGCTTGAGAGAGCGAGATTTATTGGAGCGTTTGGCTTCTGAAGTTTCCCAGCATCAGGCACAGGGTCAAAGCAAAGAGTATGCGCTTATCCTGGTAAGTTGGTCTCTACTGTTAACAAGCTACCAAGATCTTTTTTTACCTTGTCAGTGCATTACCTTTTTGTTCATGCACCAGAGCTACCAACTCGGGGAGGATTTGGCCAGAGCCTTTGCGGACCTTGCAATATTTCAGACATTTGTGGATGCTGAGATGACAACACCTACTGGACCATTGAAGGTAACTCTAGTTCTACCCCGTTGTTTTGTGAAACCATTTCAAGTACAAGCTTTCGGTGCATATCCCTGTAAGCTTCCGACTCCATGACTCCTCTCCTCATATCGCAGACTTAAGACTGGTGATGATAGGTGGCTAAATGCTGGTTTGATAGGGGGCGATGAACCATCGGTTAATTTGTGCCTATATTAAATACAACAAAACCGTGATTATGGATAACAAATGGCAGGCCTACACCTAGCTGTTGTATGCTAAGCAGAGCGGAGATACAAAAATTTGAGTGTTTGAGTCAAGCAGGATTCGACACGTCCTCATCTGGATGAGTGCTGACAGTTTGGCAATGAATTGACTGATTTCTAAAACGGGAAACCTTGCCTTACTAAGATACCCGATTTCTGGGGGGCAAGCTCGTTATGGTTGGCTGGGTACATGTTAAGCCTTGGATTTAAATTTCATAACAGCATATTTTTCCTTTCTGCAGCGTGTATTAGGACTGTTGAGGTCGATGTATGCCTTGGTTATCATGGAAGAGGATGCATCATTTCTCCGATATGGCTACCTGTCGACAGCAAATGCCATGGTTGTGAGGAGAGAGGTGACAAAGCTGTGCAGTGAACTAAGACCCCACGCACTGTCGGTCGTCAGCTCCCTTGGAATCCCAGATGCTTTGCTCGGTCCAATAGCTTTCGACTGGGTTGATGCGAATTCATGGTCCTCGCTTCAACACTCATGAACGCAGTCTCTGGGCCTTTTCTGAGGCTCTGAATCTAGCTTGCTTGGGAGTTTGTGTAACATTTATAAGGTGCCTGCATTCATGCAGCTCAGCGATGGCTACAAGCATTCAATAAAGACGCCATCGCTGGTGACACATCACCGTACATTTTCCAGTGGATCGTTATTTCCACGTGGGACTAAGATACGAGTCTGCTGGACAATTCAACATCATGTATAATCAATCCTCTTATTAGTTTCAAGGCGCGTGGCCAAAGTTTAATCTAAATCAATATTTGCTCAGTCCAATAGTTATATCTAACAACAAAAATCTTTTACTACCGTATCGCACCGTTTCATGAGATTCTTTTCCTCCACTAATATTTTGTAAATATAATTTCGTAAATGGTTAAAGACAAACGTAGCAGGAAACGATGTTTAAGGATAGTTTCTAAGAAGAAAGAAAAATCGTGCCGTTCATTTAACTTGGACAATTACGCTGCCTCCCATTGCATGTAAGTCTTATAAATCGATTAATTGTGCATAATCGGTGCTGGTGCGCTATCCTAATTTTTGTTCTAGAAGTATGAAAGTATCCCTCTAACGGAGAAGCCAATTAATCAAAGCAAGTTCCAAGTAAACCTTTTTTTCTTTTTACCATTTACGGAAGCCTATATAAATGCACCTAAAACCACGTGTACTCCTTAAGTTTCCCAAATCAGAATCGATCCGCACGCTATGAAAAATACAATGTTTAAGATGTAAAATTTGAAGATAATTAGATTAATCAACAATTTAGAAAATTTTAGGAAGTTTGACTTTCCAAAATCCCTTTTTATTTTCTACCGTGTTTGCCTCTTTGCCCGTGCATAAGGTGGTACAAGGCACCCATCTCCTCGATGTCTGTGCATTCACCAATGAGTCAATGACTTCACTGATTTTCATACGCTTTTTTGTTAAAATACGACCATCTATTCATGCTAGGCAATTTTCCGCAGACTGAATTATCAAATATACTAAATATTGATAGTTCATACTAATACATTTAAACTGAATATCACGATTTTTACATTTATTGTTACTCGAGTATGCATTTTTAAGGAGTTTCTAAGTGCCAGTGTATCATCCGCATCGTTCTGCCAGAGTATCACAGGCCCTTCTCCTCTCTTCTCAGCCTGAACTTCTAGATCCGAGCGGAAGCTGGCCACGTGGCCCACTCCAGAGTCGTCACGTGTAAGCTCGCTTTCTATAAATTCGGCCCTACTGAAGGGAAACCTCGCCCAAAACCCTAAACCCAGAGTGAACGCAGAGATGCTGAGGTCGGCGGCCTTCGCGACAGCTAGAGTGGCGCTGAGTCTCGTTGCGGCCTCATCTCGGCCGTCGATTCTTCATCGCGCCATGGCCAACGCCGATCCAACGGTTAGTAGCGAGCTTCTCCTATCCCTCAACTCTGTTCCGAGGCTCCCCTTGGATTTCTCTCGCAGCTACGCCCGCGGGCGCAAACTCAGCTACGAAGAAGAGTTAGACGAAGATGAGGACATGGACGACGAGGATTCCGAGGAGTTGAAGGGTTTGGACGACGATGATTTTGATGTAGATGATCACGACTTCGATGATGATGATGATGATGATGATGATGGAGAGACTAGGGATTGATGTGGGTTTTCTTCGTTAGAATTTAGTTACTTTGTTACTCCAAAAATATGTGACTCGATTGCTATTGGAAATTTAAGTTTCTGTCTGTTAGGAATGGATAGATGGAACGTGAAACACTTATTTACTGTGTTTTAGCGTTTTATTGCAATTTTTTTTTTTTTTGGAATTAACGTATTTTGATTCGGGTTGTATCATGAGTCATGTTGCGATCTCAGCCGTTGATGGGCCATCACATCAACGTCCCCAAATGGATGGTCAGGGCATCCCACTGCATCAATCGGCTCTCTTGGCCCAATGATGGCCGGTAATGCAGATTGGTTAACGTCACTTGCCAAATGCCAATGCGAACTCAAAACTATCCTGACCCGAATCTCATGTGGGTTAGGAGGTAGGTTAGGTTATAAAATGTAACTACTTAAGAAATTTAGTTTAGTTCATGTGGCTGCAACTTTATTAACTCGACCTTTACCTGTTTAGTTCGAACTTCGAAGAAAATCTCTTCTAACCTGCAACTTACCTCTCATCCTTGAAAATGGGGGTTGAAAATAGGGGTATAGTTTTAAATTGCTTCTCTCTTTTGGAAATCGATACCACGTTAGGCTTCTCGTCCAGCATGCTACGCCTTTGTCCTTGCTTTTAACACTAATACATCAGAATGTAAATATTTTTTGTAATTCAGATTGTCAAACTTGAATTTAACCCCAATTCAATCCAAATTATAGGGGTTTGAGATGAGGTAGGGTGGAGCTCAACTCCGCTCTTGTACTGAATATGTGTGACGTGTGCGCCATCGGGCTCAAGTTCAGCCCAAACCCACCCCGAATTTGGCTAGTGCTGGGTTGTAATAAAAGATCAAAATCAGGTAGGGCTCAAGTTCAGCCCAAACCCACGCCGAATTTGGCTAGGGATGGGTTGTAATAAAAGATCAAAATCAGGTAGAACTCAAAACGAACCCGAGTGAATGGTGGGTTTGGTCTGGGTATAGGATTTTGGTACCCAAATAAAACCCAAATCCGGTTACTAGAAGCAATGACAGTAATTTCATGGGTGTATGTAGAGCAAAATGCTCAGATTAAGAGCAAGTTGCGATATAGCTTATCACTTTATTAAGTAATATGTAACTTCATGGGCTACGAAAGCATGCACACATTTGGGTATAAAGGCTTTTTTTTTTGGGTAAAGGTTTTGAAAGTAAGATAGGGGTTAGGGTTTGACACATATTTTACATATAGGGTTAAAGTCGGGCAACCTTAAACCCAAATTGAACTCAACCCATGCACACCCCTAATGTGCCACATGTTCTTACGTGTGCCCTTACCATCTTTCTAGAACCGTCTTA
>JAYJMB010007672.1:0-10008 GCA_036873735.1 Pouteria campechiana
GTTTCTTTCTGTAAATGAGTCTGTTCTTTCATCCTCTATGTATAATTCTTTTTATTGGCCTCAACATTTTCATTTTACCATATTGTTAATGATCGAGTTTTCCTCACAACGGCTGATCAAGCTATTAATCGGTTGAACTTACGCTTATCCTATTGAATTAATTTCCTGCTGCCCGATCACGTGATGACGAAGGATTTCGAATGGCATGCGAAAACACTGCTACGACATATATGATCAATGGCTATTATATATGTGATAAAAATGAGAACATTGCTATCATATCCAATGTGTACGGCCATTTCTTCATTAAAAGGACGAGAGAGCAGCGAAACACGACACTCAGCCATGCGGGCCCTTCACTGCCATTTGCAGCTGCTGCAGTGATATGACGCGATGAAATTAAACATTCCAGGAAGGGTTGCTCTTATCCTCATCCGAGTACAAAGTCTCTATTTTGACGAATTCAAAGCTGGAATTTTGGATTATTTGCCTTCTTCCAGCAAGTCAAGATCCGCTGGAAGGTGCCCCTGATGCTGCCAAATAGGGGTGCCGTGTTGCTCCCGTTTCAACGCTTCCATTTCTGCTTCCAAGATATTGAAAATGTTAGCAAAAAAGATTAAAGTAGTTCTCAGATAACTCTAATAAATTTACCCAGTTATCAAAATCATTCCTAATACACACGATACATCTCTTCCACCTACCATAGTCTTATAAGATAAGGATAGAAATGTATATTCTTCAAGAATTCTCCTTTAGGCATAAATCTTTATTCCACTTATGTAGAGGCTATATATGTATTCTGGCTATATATTCATGCTTAATTATAAATATATCAAGTATGTAGCCCCAAAGAACAGGTTCCCTAAGCTCTCAACTCACTTTATTTATTATTCATACTTCGTATTAAAGTCTCATACTCCTAAGCGTCAGAGTTTCTGTGCTAAAATCACCCGCAGCATTCTCTAATATTTTTTCTACTTTGTAGAAATCTAGATCTTTGCATGAGCTACATCAATATTTCGCTTGGGAATGACCCAATTATTGGCACCGTATGTAAAAAATACTTTAATCCTTCACCTTCATCAATGGCTTTCCAGTTGCTCACACACGAGCAATGTCTTCGTACCGCCTGAAGAGCCCACGCGACCTCGCACGTGATCGGCTTCCATCCGCCCACCATCCCGGTGTTTGAATAAAATTTTCATTGATTAAACCACACGAGACCACCCTTACACCTTTGCTCCTTGCCATGGGCCGATGAGTCGTCTAAGAAATAACAAAGTGAAAGCAGGTGGTACCTTCTTCGTCCTTTTTAAAAGAGAACCAATCAATACATGTCAGTACCCTCTTTGCTTGGGCAAGCACAATTCCTAGCCACTTTTTATAGGACCTCTTCATAGCCTTCACTAATCAAGTCCAGCTTTTTCTGTGGCTAAAACACGCCGCTTAATTGAGCAGAATTTGCAGGACAACAGTGTTTAACAACAATTTCTAATTAACTAGAAGGATAGAATCAGAATTACAATTATTTTTTGGTCTAAGCATCCTGAAATGGGTCTAGTACACACAATATATTAGCAAAATATACTCAAATGTTTACTGAGTCATATGTGATGAGTCATATGTGATGCATACTATCACTTTTACAGAATGCAGGCATCAATCCAGATAAATAAAGAAAGCTTGTGGATTGAGTCACATGAGCAGGATTAGGCCTTGCAGATTGAATTTTAGGCTGCGTTGATTGACTAATGGAACTGTAATTTATTGGTTTTATTATTATTATTATTTTTTAAGGATACCAACCACCAAGAACTACCAACTGGCTAAAACCCGGTTCTAGGATCTGAGTTTGTTTTATTTAATTTTTCATCTGGATTGAGAGATTATATGTTTTGTTTTTCTCAATTTTCTAATTTTACAAGGAAATATTCCGTGTCCTTTGAGCCCCAAACTGCGGTGACATGAACTACATTCTGTTCATTGCAAAGAGGCAAAGGCAAAGATACTCACCATGCACGGCAACCGCTTCCGCAGTAGGTTGAATGGTACCTGACACAGCTTCCGTAGGTTATGCCCGCAGCACATGAAGTAGGCCGGTTCAGCCCAGCGCAAAATGCTTGATACTTGAACCCAAGGCAAATTCTGAATCAGATAGGCATAAGAAACAAACCTATGATTTGATTATAGTTATTCTGTTTTGAGCTGTCTAATAAATGTCCAGCGGTATGATGATCAAGTATTGAAATTAGCATGATTTTTGCTTCATGATGAAATCTAGATTTGTGACAACATATGCACTTCCAAGTGCCTGCACACTGCATTAGCAGAGGATTAAAGTTAAATTTCATGTTTTTAGTCCATGAATTATGATATAGAATGTCCATATCGATAATAGCACATTAAAAAAAGCTTTTGCTAAGCCGTATAAGATCTTTTGCCAAGATAGAATATCCAGGGTTATTAAACATATATATTTTTTATCTTGCCAATGTATATTCGAAAATATTAGCATTGTTTGATAATAGAAATATTATCGGCTAAAAAACATATCGAAGGGGTAAATCAAATGATGAAAAAAAGATACCAGCATAGACCTGTATTTGCTTTTGCCAATTCCATGATTGACTCCTCGCCTTTTCCTTGAGGGAGGACTATTTGCACTCTCTCCTCAATGCGAAAATTCAATTTACCTCTCTTGAATATTCTAGCTTCTGCGGATCCGTGGTTCCGTTAGATGCGCATCAGCCTTCCAAGGTTCCGCCAGACGGTAAGCAACTGGCTAGCAGAGAGGTCTGAATAGTTTCTGTGGATTCGTGGCTACGGCAGATGTATATTAGCCTTCCGTATTTTTGCCAGGTGCTAGGCTACCGGCTAACAGAGAATTCGGAAACGCTTCCGTGGTACCGTCAGGTGCTAAATTGCTGATTAGCTATTTGGCCAGGGCATTCTCATATGTTGTAGTAGAGCAGTCCGGACATTGCTCCACTTTGCGCAGTCCGTGTCCACATTGGAAGTGCTGGTGGTGGTGTTCTCCCAATGCAAGGCATTCACGCATGCGAAATTACAGAATGGTGGTGGCTTGCAGCACCCGGAAGTCCCCAATTGAATAGGCGACAGAAATATTAGACAAGCAGCTTTAGATCTTCCACCGATTCTTGGTGTTGTCGAACCTATTCAGCAACCGAGTTGATTATAAGTCTGATGCCCTGCAACTCCTTTATAAGGTAATTAATTAAATGTTGGATTGATTTACTTCAATTTCTTCAGATGTACTATTGTCATACTCATCTACAAAAGTTGATTTATCACTACTATTAGCTATTATGCACAAGAGTGATATTACTACTACGATCTTGTTTATTCATTATTAAACCCCTCTCAGCACCTTGGCAATTAAACAAAGTTATGTTTGATTATGTCCATATGATCTATGGATTTGTTTGCCAAATCTGAGATAACACGGTGGCTTTAACGCGTATGGTGGAGTTAAGTGGCGGTCGATGAAATTGTAATCCAAAGATTGTTATTTCTGTCTTGATATGGCAAGAATTAGCTCAAATTACACTGACGCATTCCGCTGATCGCCTTTTGTTTTTCAATACTCGCACTCAATGCACTTAGTACCGTGCGATGAATGCATGAAATTAGCTGAACCTCCACATGGGACAAAAATTGCTCCTTGAGGACCACATTACTTCAGAGGTTGGCTTTCACCATCGGGCTATTTAAATAGTCAACATGATTATCTAGTCACATCTGAGGAAACCATTTTACAATTTAAAGCAGTTTTGGAAGACTTCTTCTTGTAGATAATTTATTTATGGTTATTGATGATTCTAGTAGGAGCTAGTAATATACACTCCCATATAGGTGCATCCAGCGTGTCTAAGGCTTTGTTTAGCCACGCTATGAGATTGAAGCAATTTTGCAAAAGCATTGTTGTAGAAGCATGTTGCGAAGAAACACTAATTTGTACCTTCCGCCTAAATGTGAAAAATCAGCTTTTACGATGAGAAAAAAGCGTTTTTTTATAAAGGAATGCGTGGACAAACTAACCTCCCTGTAAAAGTGCGTTTATGCCTCCAACAGCTTTTTAAACCCCCTCCAACGCGGCCAAATGAAGCCTAAAATTGTAGGATACAACAAAAGGCAGATCCGTTGTTTCTTAAATTGCAAGATGTTATGAAAGACGGATCCAGTATTTTTAAATTATTAATTACCATGGAAGGATAGATCTATTATTTTGAAATTACAGGTTGCCATAGAAGTGTTAGTCCCGTTCAAATGGTGACTGAAGAGGGGGCGTGAATTGAGTCTATAAAATTTTTGGTCAGATAATAATTAAAGTGAAAGGATAAAGAAAAAACTGATAACACAATAATTTAGACTGATATTTTTATAGTAATTCGATCATTTACTTAGGTTCCTACTCTACTTCTCTGAGTTAGCCTTTTTTACTTAACTCAGGTTCCACTAATACCTTTTTTGATAAATAACCTCCTGATCAAATAAATACACCTGTTAGTTTCTAAGCTTACCAACTAACTTATGCAAATACCAAGCAAGTATCCTACTTGCTTTCACTACACAGAAGCAAGTCCTTGACTTGCAGAAATATATAGAAATAAATGTATACAACTATTAATGCCTCTAATAGACTAATTTTATACAAAGTTCAAAAGTAATAAACACAGTTAATATAACAATAAAATAGTAAGATTCAATATCCAAAAATAGTTGAATGAATGTCTTTCAATGCTTCTTTCAATGAACTGCAGTGAAGTTGAAATCATGAAAGAAAAGCCTTAAAGACTTAGTAAATGCTCTCTTTTATTTCTCAGAATGGTCTCCTTGATTTATTCATTCTTACTTAACTTCTTTTATATTTAAACCTTTGACTTTCTCTGTTGTGATAGGTGAGAATCATTATATGCAGAGAAATATTTGAATTTATAAACGTTTTACTTTTCAGCAAGGTTTTGGAGGTTATAAATTAGCATCAAATCCTTTGAGCTTTTAAGTAGTACGAACTTTCTAGCACATCTCACATATCGTCGTCTCTTCGAATGCACCAAAGATATGTTTCGGAGGCACCAAATTGGTGTAATAGTAGCGACTCACGTTGAGTTTGTAGGAGTTGACTCTGAAGAGCTTAACTTGCAACTCCAAAGGAACTAACTCCAAACTCTGAAATAATTCTCTGTCTTCAAAGTACTTGTTTTCTAACTTTAACAAGTCGTATTCAATGAACAATATCCTGTTAACTCTGAAGGCTTTCAACGTTGTCTTTGAAGCATCTTGTCTTAACTCCAAAGTAATGTTGCTGACTTTGAAGTTATCACATTTGTATTTCAGAGGAGCTTTACTAACTTCGAAGATCATTAGCTCGTAACTTCCAAAGTGCTTCAACTAACTCCAAAAGTTGTGAGCTTGTAACTCTGAAGTGTCAACTGACTCCGAAGATTGTGAACTTGTGACTCCGAAGTGTCAACTGACTCCGAAGATTGTGAGCTCATGACTTTGAAGTAATTTAATCAGTTTGAACTTATTTTTTTCTATCTCCAAAGTGCTCTAGAGGCTTCAAAAAAACTTTTTCTGACTCTGAAGCTTGTGAGTTCATAACTCCGAAGGGATTTTCTTTTTGTCTCTGAAGTATTTGAGCAACTCTGAAGAGATGAACTTTTAAATCCGAAGTTGACTCCGAAATTCCCTTAGTAACTTTGAACTTTTGTTTTCTTCTTTTAAGTATATCTGTAATTTATATATGTAATTTTCTTGAGCATTTATTTTGTTTCTTCCATTAAGCATCATGAAGTTTATTCTTAAGATTACTTTGAAAAATATTTCTATAATATACTTCAGAATAAATTGTTAGTATCTTAATATTCCACTTATGTCTTTGATCATCATCAAAATATGGTTGGTTAAGAATGTTGATCATCAAAATCAAGTTATATAATAGTGTATGTTCAACAAGAAGGATAGATCTAGTGTTTTTAAATTACAGGTTGCATGAAAGATAGATCTAGTGGTTCTAATATTGCAGGTTACCGTAAAAAGGCAGAAAGAAGGATTCGATATTTTTAAAATTGCAAGCTGCCACAAAAATACGGATATGATATTACATTATACATTTCTCAGTAGTGAATCTAATATTTCTGAAATTGCATTATATGTTCTTGAGTGACGAATGCGGTATTTTTTGAAATTTTATTATATGTTCCTAAGCGGCGCATCTGGTATTTTCTGAAATTTCATGATATATACTTGAGAGATGGATCTAGTATTTTTCTAAAATTTTATTAAATATGCATGAGAGATGGATCCAGTATTTCTGAAATTGAATTATATGTTCTTAAGCGATGAATCCGATATTTTCTGAAATTATATTATTCCTTAGCGACAGATTTGATATTTCTAAGATTGCAGATTGTTATGAAGATATATCTCGAGAACTTGAAATTTAAGGATGTATTATAAATAAAAACTCTTTTATCTATCCTTTCACATCAATGTACAATCAGTTTAATAAAGCAATGAATAGATTCTCACGAGTTATTCAAAAGAATTTTCTAATAAAACTAGCAAAATCTTACCAGCGCCTTTCTAAAAAAAATTTTCCTGTTCCATTCGCGGAACCAAAGAGCGTGTTTAACAGAGGCCCCAGAGTTCCTGGTTCCGCTATATGCTTAACCAATGAGTATTTTAGCTCCCTTCGCGGAACCGAAGAACAGGTTTAATAGAGGCCTTGGAGTTCCCCATTCCACTATATGCCCAACCAGTGAGTATTCCAATTTCGTTCACAGAACTGAAGACCAGGTCTAACAGAGGCCCTGTAGTTTTCGGTTTCACTATATGCTCAACTGGTGAGTATTCTGATTCTGTTCGTGGAAAAAAAAGTGGGTCTAACAGAGGCCCTGGAGTTCCCAATTTTGTTATAGGCCCAACCAGTGAGTATTTTGGTTCCATTCATGGAACCAAAAAGCAGGTCTAATAGAGGCCCTAGAGTTCTTGGTTCTGCTATATGCCCACTGGTGAGTGTTCCGGTTCCGTTCATGGAACCAATTAGTGGGTCTAACAAAGACTCTAGAGTTCCCGATTCCGTTATATGCCCAACAGGTGAGTGCGCCTAAACAAAGGCAAACAACTATTTCAATTTTGTTCGCAGAATCATAGAGTGCACCTAAACAAAAGCCGCCAAGCATTCCAAAAGTAAGCAGTAAAACAAACACAAATAATGGTGGAGTGAAATAGAACCAAAGAGTGCGGCTAAACAGAGGCCGTCAAGCATTTCAAAAGTAAGCAATAAAGCAACCACAAACAATGGTGGAGTGAAAGCAATTTAAAAAGAAGCCACTACATGCGAAAGTATCAAAACATGCATAAAAGATCATGTAAATGAGAAGAGGGGTTCCACCACGTCTTCTTAAGGGAGGACTGATGTTAAATAACTCTAACACAGGTACTTAATTATCCAGCTGATACCATGCCATGTAAGATCCTAATACAGATGAAATACCTTTTTCAGCTACTACGCAGTCCCGTGAGATAAGAATTAGGAATGCATATTCTCCTGGAGTCTTTCTCTAGGCATGAGTCTCAATCCCACTTGCATATACGCTATATACGCATCCCGGCTATGTTCTCATGTTAACTATAAATACACTAGGTATGTACCCCCGAAGGACAGGCTCTCTAAGCTCTCAACTCTTGTTACTTATTATTCATACCTCCTACTAAGGTCCCGTACTGACTTGAACATCGGAGTGTCGAGCCCTCTAACTGATTGTGTGTAGCCTAATTTTTGCCCTATTAATCTGTATCCAAAATAAAGACAATCTGCTTATCACTTGTGTCCCTGTGAAGTGTTTACTACTTCTACGTGCAATACATTGATACAAACCATTCGTTCACACCTCTAGGTGGATACAACCATTGTCATGGGGTTATATAAACAATTTACCTTTAGCCTAATCCATAATGGTATGTGGGCCCCAATTGATGTTAATTTTTAAAAATTCATGTTGAACATAAACTAATCCCTTGATATTTTATTTTATCTCACTGAGAAGGCCGGTTCCATTAAGATAATTTTTAGGCCAGGTTACGTAATTTATCCGGCGAAAGTGAGATATCGCTATAAGTGTAAGTGTTGATTCCATGGAGCCCGGTTGTAACACCTTGGGTGCTAATGGATATTGAAAATGAGGAGAATTTTTTATATTTTAGCATCATAAGGAATTGAGGTGATGAACAATGATTTATAAAGAAACTTGTTATGGAACAATAAATTGAACAAAGAGAATGATTTCATTAGTAGTTTTGAGTAAAAAAGAACTTACGTGGTGATTTTGAGTAACGTCATGTATATGATTTGAATGACCAATGTAGCTAATTATTATGTATAATGTGATGTATATGAGATATTGAATTGAAACTTTGAGATAATTTTGGAATTTTGAACTATTAAGTTGAAGGTTATGTGAAAAGAACTCAATAGGTGAAATTGAGCAAAGGCACGATTATGATCTCTATGAATAACCTAATAGGATTACCATAGGTATTGTGATATGTGAGAAATCTTGGTTTAACACTTAGGTGTAATTTGGAATGGAATTGGGATATGGAGTCATTTATAGTAGAAAGTCAGAGAAATTTTGGTTAAAAAGAACTGAAATAGTGAATTTGGAAAAAAATATATTTATGATCAATATAAATGGCCTAAGATAGTTATTATATATATTATAATATGTGTTAAGTATTAGTTTGAGTCTTGGATGCATTTTGAAATGAAAATGATCGAAGCAGTTACTTATAACAAAAAAAGGTCGGTAAAAACAGCCGAATAGGTGATTTTTGATAATTAACTTTAAATGAGGTAGTGAATGGTATGAACATAATTCATTTCATGTATTGGGACATTATTGAGAGATTTGAAATGTTTTATGTAAAATAGGGCTATGGTGATTTTTCATAAGTGTAAATGCTGAATTTGAGAAATGGTTCATTATGATTGATTTTTGAAATGGATAATGGAATAATTTGAAAAAGTGTTCAACATAAAAGTTTTAGATTATGAAATTATTTGTCCAATGGAAGAAAAATCACTCAATTATAATATCATATGAGAAAGTTATGACTAATACACTAAAACTATTCCAGATGACTGAAAAATAACGAGATGAATGAGATAACAACCAAAGTTTTTTGGAAACTAATTTTCAGTCTTCAAAATAAAAAGATTTTCTATTTTCTTTGTTCATCCCACTTGCTCCTTATGTTGGACACTATATGGGGTTTTCCACCATTCATCTGGTGTGACTTGCTATAGATTAGCTAGATAAATAAAAATTACATTTGGTGACTTTATGCTTGACTGGTGGCCTCCTTCTAGGAATGTCAAGCCAATAGTACAATGAAAGTAATGCCTGCTGAATGAGCAATCATTTGATGTCCTTGTTCTATAATCTTTATTCATGATTGATTTAGAAAGCTTAGCCTTAATTCAAATGGTTTTCTGTTCTAGTTGAAAATAATAGAAAACCTTTCAAATATTCATTAACAAATAATAGTTGTAAGAACATCTCTAGGTTGATTGATCATTGTGTGTGAAACATGCCAGAAAACATCATAGGGGGAATTGATAGAGAAATCTTCAAAAGGGAAAAGTAGGTTCACTGATCCCTTTCCCAAACTGATCCCAAGGAAGATGGAAATCCCCTAAAATAGGAATAGACATTTACCTACCAAAAGATCATGAATCTCCAAGTTCTTGCAACCCTAATACTAGCCATCATAGTTGAAGCACACAAACACACATACACACACACACAGAGCACACACACACACACACATAGAGGTTATAATGGCTTGGCTTGACTTGGCCACATAACTTCCTTCCATTTTGAAAAAAAATGATTGTGAATACAATAAATGAGCTCTTAAAAGAGTGAAAAATATAGCAGTTCAGAAGGGAAGTGTGTGGATGAGTAAGGGTATATTAGG
>JAYJMB010007674.1:0-10006 GCA_036873735.1 Pouteria campechiana
TGATGCTATCACAAACCAATATAAACATCTATTATCACAAATGTGGGATATTCAATATCCCCAATCAAAACACACAAACCCTAATTCAATTCAATGAGATATTTCTTATCCCTAACGAATCATTTATTGAAACCAAAACAAGGGGCATCTACTTAGCCCAAGCCTTTAGCTCCAACCATCCCTTTCAAGCTCTAATCCTTTTCATTCTTCTCAGATCATTCTATACATGGTAAAATCTCATTCACTTACAACCATAACTAGAACTGGTTCATTTTAAATCACTGATTTAGATACTATGATTGATTCATTGCTAATCTCTTATACTTTCCAAATACATAATTAGATACTCATCAATACACAATCAAAAGCCAACTTATCCAACATCTAGTTAATCTTTACAATGTACCAATTAAATTCTAAATATATTTATTCTATAAGGGTCTTAAGGTCATAATATTTCTCAATTTATCCCTCGTTGGGACATTTCATCAATTAGTTAATAAATCATCACATCTCCACAAAAATTCTCAAGGAATTCCATGTCCAGCCATATGCTATTATCATATAGCATAATCAACATGTAATTAACTTCAATAACAATCTAATTAGATGTTTAATCCAATCGATTTATGACTTACTTGGCCTAAATACAAAACCCTCTATAACCCTTAGGGCATAGTTTAAAATTCATTTCCACTAGTTCAAATTGACTAAAATATGACTTAACATATCATAATCACGTATTTAATTATTTATCCCATGATAATTTCAACAAAATCACAAAAACTCCAAATTTCACTAGTTATCAAAACCCTAGCTTTGCATAATTTACAATTTCTCGTGCCAAATTATGATAATTACTCTATCAAATCATTCTCTCATGAATTCATAATCATATTCACCAATTTATACCCCAAAACCGATCATTTCCCAAAACCCTAAAAATCTAAAATTGGAGATTCGGTTGGAAGATTGGACTTAACGTTGCTTACAAGCTTAGCCTTCCTCCCCACATGTATGATCAAGCCCCCAGCTCCATATTGCAGCTTCCATTTTGTGGAAATCCAATGTTTCTTACATTTTGTTATATTTCTTGTGGTTTGAATTGCTGAAAGTTGGGTTCAAACGAAAGATCACATAATTTACTAGCTAGGTAAGATGACATCCTAGTTAAATAGGTAAGAAATATGGCTAAACGGGGTTTGGGCATGAGAGGGGAAGAAACAAAATGGAGCGGGAGAAAAAAACAAAATAGGCCAGGTCGGAAAAACTCAAGCCATATATATAGCCATCGACTGACGCCGCTGGAGCCACATCGCTGCCACGCTGCCATGCCAAGATCAATCCAGCCCCGCAGGCCCCACCCTGCTGTCTCCACCTGATGCCACCGCCTCCACCGACTTCGACTAGCGCCACCGGTGCCACCTTGTTGGCTATCTTTTTCCTCCAAAATTTTATGGATTTTTCTCCACTTATTCCATTTCTTTTTCATATATTTTTAGATTATAATATTTTTCATATATTCTAACATTAAGATGTACATCAATCCTCTTTTATGTATCCTCAAAATACATCAAACATGGTCCTCATATAAATCTAAATCATACCCAAACAAATGGCCTTATAAATAACAACTTATCCTCAATTTCACCTTCATTCTTATACATAATGGAGAAAATTTTTTTTTCACTAAAGACAATTACAATGTATTTGAAATACATCATTATCCAAAAATTAACACACTGGGTGTTACACACAAGTACTATTTGAGCTTGAAGAGTCAGAACTATAAGAGTAATAAGAGTTTACATCTGTTTCTAGGTCCATTATGCACTGTTCTTTGCTGGTGATTTGATTTATCGATTCATTCTCCATATGGGCCATGCAACATATTCTTGCAAGATGTCCTACCTCATTGTCATCTTTCTCACTTGTTGTAGATGAGTCTTCATCATTCACGTATTCCTCAGGCTAGGTTTCTTGAGGACTTTTTAAAGTGTTTCTTTTCTTTTCTATCATCTTTCTTGTTAATGTTTACTTTTTCTTTATTGGGACACTCAGGTGACATGTGTTCAATCCCTCCACATCTATAACATGTGGGGAGATCCTTCTTTCTTTTAGCCATTTTCTTTTGTTGTTTAGGTTGTCTTCTTGAGGTGCTGCTTCTGCTATTTCCTGCAAACCTTCTAAAATTTTTGATCAACATGGTCATATCATCTTTACATTATGATGTTGGATCACTATTGCTGTCCTTGGTCACTTTTAGAGTAATACTTTTCTTTGGCTTTGTTGGCTCCTCTCTTTTATTCTTAATTAGCTCATGTGACATCAATGAGCTAATAAGATCGTCCACCAGAAGAGTATTCGGATCCTTTGCTTCCTCTATTGTTGTGATCTTCTGGTTTCATGAATCTGGTAGCGCTCTTAATATCTTCATTACCTATTCAAAATTTCTAACTTATTTTTCCAAACCTTTCAAGGCATTAGTAACCATACAAAATTAAGCATACATTTCAGATATACTTTCTCCTTCTTTCATCCTAAAATTTTCTAGTTCTCCTATCAGCATGTTTCTTCTGGTTCCCTTGACTTGTGAGGAACCTTCATAAATAGACACTAATTTATCCCATATATCCTTTGCAGTAGTGCAAGAGAATAATTTATCAAATTCAAATGAGGAAAGTCCACAAAATAAAGAGTTAATAGCCTTTGCATTATTTTAGACTGAGGTGGCTTCCTCTTTAGTCCATGCATCTACTTCAGTAGTGAGAAGAGTGATTCCAACTTTCATAGCCCTCCAAGATTCTATATCATTAGCTATAATAAATTGCTTCATCCCTAACTTCTAGTAAGCAAAGTTAGTTCCATCAAATAGGGGTGGCTGGGAAGACAATTGCCCCTCGATAAATATTTATAATGCCATTGGATCACTACAAGTGTTTATGTAGTCTGTGATAAGTCTAACTCCTTTACTAAGCTTGATTTTGATGACAAATGATATTAAATAACTTAGTTTTGATGATGAACAAACAAGTGAGTGAAAGAATCAAGGTAATAATAAATCACTTTTTAAGTGTTGCAGTATTAGTATCAAAAATAAATTAAGGAAAGTATTAAAGGAATGCTCAAATAAAAAGATATTCAAAAGGCATGTGAAAGCATTTCAGAACTTATTTTTAAGTTACGCATGAAAAGATCAAGGTTAGGAAAAAATAAGACTTAATTAGAAGCAATCAGATTCAACTCAGAACCAAATCAGAAGCTACCAAGAACTTCGTCAGAAGAAAAATTGAAAATCAAAAGAACCATAGAAGAAGCACAGAAGATGACTTAGCAATATAAAAATGCGATAGAAGAAATCTAGCACAGCATAGAAGCCAGATAGAACAAGGATAGAATACACAAAAGTAAGTCAAAAGTAGCATTACTAAGCACAGAAGTAAATCAAAAGCAATATTACGAGACACAGAAGTAAGTCAGAAGCAATGTCACTAAGCACAGAAGAAAATCAGAAGCAATATTAAGATGCATAGAAGCAACTCAGAAGAACTATTCTACTATACATAAGCAACTCAGAAGCAACACATCAATACACATAAGTAATTCAGAAGAAACTTCGGTCACACAGAAGCAACTCAGATGGAAACTCAAGTGAACAAAACCGTATTGGAAGAATTTTCTTTAAGTAACAGAAACAACGCAGAAGCAAAAAGCATTACGCAGAAGTAATGAAGAATTTGTCAAGGTACACAGAAGCAGAAATCATGCAGAATCAAGTCAAAAGAAATATCAGAGATATGATCAATTCAATATGATTTCATAAAGAGATACAGAAGTAAGGATAAAGCTTCATAAATGAACCAGAAGATACACAAAAGTTGTTTAAAAGACACATAGAATACCGGTGAAGAATAAGACAACGGATAAAAACCCTGAAGACGAAGCTGTCAAAAAAAATTATTAACTACAAAAGTACCACAGAACCACTTCAGAAGTTTTGTTAAGGCATAAACCAAAACATAAAAGTTTTGAGCACTCTACTTATAATCTTTGAACTTCGACAATGCACAGAAGTCATCACCAAACCTGACTAACTTATTTGAAAATGATGTCAAAGGTTGCAATGACTAAAAATTCAAATCCTATAATAAGAGGATTAATAAAACAACTATAATAACTAAGAGATTACACTAAAAATCATTGTGTTGATTAAGAGAAGAGCATTCATAGCTTTCTACCATTCAACTCCGTCTGCTACGTCACTACTAAAGCTTTTAAAATCTTCAATATTAGATCTACATCAACTTCAAAAGGAGTTTGAATATGATCTTATTGCTTACTTTACTTTTTCAATTAAGCTTTTTCATATATATTAGCCTAAAATAAGAGGCATTGTTATTGTACACTTTACATTGGAAAACCAGTGAGTTGGTTGGTAAGCTCTATAAAACCAATTATTTGTAAGAGTTTCTGGTGAATTTGGAAAACCAGTAAGTTAGTTGGTAAGCTTGAAAACCAAAGTGTAAAGAGTTTCTAGTGAACCTAAAAAAACTAGTGAGTTGTTGGTGAGTTTGTAAAACCAACAAGTGTTATTGTGTAACCTAAGTTTAGTAAAGAAGACTAGCGCAAAGAAGTGGAGTAAGGACCTAGGAAGGGCCGAACCACTATGAAAATATTATATGTGTTGCGAGTCATCCTTTTTCTGATTTTAAGCACACATAGTTATTTATTGGCCACAACTTTTAGAAGCTCAATTCACCCCCCCTCTTGAGCTACTATTCAGTAAGGGACCAACAATTGGTATCAGAGAAGGCTTCACTAAGTTAATTTTTAAATACCAGCATATTAACTTGTGAAAAGATTCAAATGGCCAATATGTTCCACAACACATCTGAAGAAGAGCAATCCACTTTCAGACCCCTACTTCATGATGAAACCAATTATGGGTAATGGAAGATGAGAATGCAAAACTTCTTAATTGCCATATATTATTAATTATGACTTATAGTTAAGAATGGTAAGAATGTCATAAACATAGAAGATAAATACACTTCAGAAGATATACAAGCGTTAGAACGTGATACTAAGGCAAAGAACTGCCTCTACTGTGCTTTAACCTCTTTCAAGTTTGAAAAGATTTCTACATGTGAATTAGCCAAAGAAATATAGGATAAACTCTAGGTAGCACATGAAAGTACAAATCAGGTAAAAGAAACTAAAATAAATATTCTAGTGCAGGAATATGAAACCTTTTCCATGAAAGAATCAAAAACCATCTCTGAAATGTTTGGAAGGTTTTAGAAAATCTCCAATGGACTAAAGAGGTTGGGAGAGAAATATGAAGAGACCAAGTTAGCTAAGAAAATATTATGATCTCTACCTAGATTCTAGATGCCTAAGGTAATTGCTATACAGGAAGCAAGGATCTAAGTCAAATGAAAGTGGAAGAACTCATGGGATCACTTATGACCCATGAAGTCTTAATGAAACAAAAGGTTCCAGATGAATTTAAAAGTAAAAAGATCACTCTAAAAGCTGAATCAAAAAATGAAGAATCTTCAAAAGAAAACCCAGCTAGTGAACATGATGAGGAAATGACAATGATAACCAGAAGATTCAAAAATATAATCAGAAAGAAGAAATTTGGAAACAACTTCAAAAGCAACAACAAGAGCAAGAAAAAGAAGAAGGAGATTCTAATATGTTACAACTGCAACAAATTTGGACACATGAGATTTGATTATTTAGAACTAGACAAAAGGCAAGGAGACAAAAAGAAAAGGTATTACTTTGATAAAAAGAATACTTCTAACAATAGAAAATTTAAAAAGAAGAAGAAAGCAATGGCTACATGGAAAATGCTGGAAAAAATGATGAATGAAAGTTTGAGTGAAGTAGAAGAAGAAAATGAAGCTTAATTCAGCTCACTCAACCCCAAAGAAAAGGATCAAGAGGAGCATCATACAGGAATAAGCTTCATGGCTATTCATGAAGATGAGGTAAATTCAAAAACTGAAACTTCTCATTTAGAAGAATTACTAGATGAATTATACTCAGATTTTAAAATTTTAAAAGATAAACATAAAGAAACTAAAAGACAATTAGAAAAGATAATCTATGAATGTTCTAAGATAAAATAAGAAAATAGTCAACTCAAAACCAACATTAACATAGAACTTGAGAAAACAAAAGCAGAAAATCATGCTCGTAGAAAAATATTAACTTCTACACTATTTAAACTAAAAATGAAGAAAATTAAAGAAAACCATAAAAAGAAAATTGTCAATTTTGGAAGAAAATTAGAACCCAAAAAAAACCAAATTTGGGTACCAAAAACTGTTGCTAACATAATGAATATATCAATATCAATAGATAATTATTTAGTAACATCTAAAAAGAAATGAGTATCAAAATATTCTACTACTAACCCACCTGGGCCCATTCCTAAATGGGTACCAAAAATTATAGTTTGAGTTTTTTATTATTACAGGTATGGTTGAGAGCCACAAGAAGTAGCAAATGGTATATTGATAGTGGTTGCTAAAGACACATGATAGGAGAGAAGGAACTATTCACAAAATTAAAAGCTAAAAATGGAGGAATAGTTACCTTTGGAGATAATATAAAAGGTAGAGTGGTTGGGATTGGTAAGATTAGTCAACCTCCCTCTATTACTATTTTAAATGTTTTACTAGTAGAAGGATTAAAACACAATCTGCTAAGCGTTAGTCAATTTTGTGATAACGGATAAAAGGTTGTGTTTAAATCTCATATATGTTTTGTAATAGATAGTTCAAATTCTATTGTAGTACTTGGTAAAAAATGTGAAAATGTATACTTAGTAGATTTAAATTATATCCAAGCAAAATGCTTGTTGTGAATAATGAAGAATCCCTGTTGTGGCATATAAGACTAGGACATGCCAAAAAATTCATGATTGCAAAACTATACAGCAAAGATCTTGTAGTTGGCTTACCCAAACTGAAATTTGACCAAAATGAATTATGTGATGCTTGCTTGAAAGGAAAGCAAGTTAAAGAATCATTCAAATCAAAGAAAGAAGTATACATAACTAAATCAATTCAATTACTACACATGGATCTCGTTGGACTAACAAGAACTAGAAGTCTTGGAGGGAAACATTATGCATATGTCATTGTAGATAGCTATTCTAGATTCATCTAGATAATGTTTCTTGCTTCTAAAGATGAGACTTTTTTATTCTTTGAAACATTTACCAAACTTGTATAGAATGAAAAAAATTCTCATATAGTAGCTATAAGAAGTGATCATGATGGAGAATTTGAAAACCAAAAATTCATTGCTTTCTATGAAGGCAACAGAATTTTACATACATTTTCTGCACCAAGAACACCTCAATAAAATGAAGTAGCTAAAAGAAAAAATAGATCCTTGTAAGAGATGGCAAGGACAATGTTGAGTGAATATGACTTACCTTAATACTTTTGAATACTTCATGCTACGTCATTAATAGAATTTATACTAGATCTATACTCAACAAAACTCCATATGAATTATATTATGACAGAAAACCAAATATCTCTCATTTTCACACCTTTGGTTGCAAATGTTTTATTCTTAATAATGGAAAAGAAAATCATGGCAAATTTGATCGCAAATTTGATGAAGGCATTTTCCTTGGTTATTCCATTGTTAGCAAAGCATTTAGAGTCTACAACCTAAAAAACAAGACTATAGAGGAGTCAATTCATATAAAATTCAATGAAAGTACTAACTCCTCTAGAAAGATGAGTGATTTTGATGATGAGACAAGAGAACTTACCACTTCTATAGAGAAAATAAAAATACAAGATGAATATAAAGATTCTTCACAAACAAAAATACACAAAGATGAAGAAGAACAAGATGATGGACCATCCATCAATGAGGTAAATAATGAAGGTAACAATACTCTTTCAAAAGATTAGAGATTCATGCATGATCATCTTGAAAATCAAGTAATTGGTGATGTTTATGACAAAGTAAAAACTAGATCTTCATATCATCAAGTATGTGGTAACTTTGCTTTTATTTCTCAAATTGAACCAACTTGCATAAATGAAGCTTTAGAAGATGAAAATTGGATAATAGCCATGTAAGAGGAGTTAGATCAATTCAAACATAACAATGTATGGAAACTTGTTCTAAGACCTAATCATCGATCAGTAATAGGAACTAAATGAGTTTTTAGGAACAAATTAAATGAATCTAGAATAGTAATAAGAAATAAAGCAAGACTAGTAGCGAAAGGATATTGTCAAGAGGAAGGAATAGACTTTGAAGAATCATATGCTTCTATTGCAAGAGTTGAAGCCATTAGAATGTTATTATCATTTACATCTTTCATGAACTTCAAGCTTTATCAAATGGATGTTAAAAGTGCATTTCTAAATGGTTTTATAAATGAAGAAGTTAATGTAGAACAACCTCCTGGGTTTGAAAATCCTTATGATTCAAACCATGTCTCCAAACTCAAGAAAGCTCTCTATGGATTAAAGCAAGCTCCTAGGGCATGGTATGAGAGATTAAGTAAATTCTTAATAGAAAAAGGGTTTACAAAGGTACTACACTCTTTATCAAGCATGACAAAAATAATATTCTAATTGTTCAAATTTATGTACATGATATTATATTTGGTGTAACTAATGATAAATTATGTCAAGACTTTGCTAAAGTAATGCAGAGAGAATTTGAGATGAGTTTAATGGGTGAGATGAACTTCTTTTTGGGATTTCAATTAAAATAAATGAAGGAAAGAATCTTTATCCACCAAACAAAATATACCAGAAAACTACTGAAGAAATTTTCTCTGGAAGAAGGAAAGCCATTAACCACACTAATGAGCACATCCATCAAAATGGATAAGGATGAAAAAGGTAAATCTATTGGTCACAAATTATATAAAAGCATAATAAGATCTCTTCTATACTTAACTGTAAGTAGACCAGACATCATGTTTAGTGTATGCATGTGTGCATGATTTCAGTTAGATCCTAAAGAATCACATCTAATTGCTATTAAAAGAATATTTAGATACCTTTTAGATACTCCAAATCTTGGATTATGGTATCCAAAAGGTTCAAAATTTGAATTAGTAGGGTAATTTGACTCAGACTTTGTTGGATACAAAGTAGATAGAAAAAGTACCTCTGGAACTTGTAAATTTTTTGGAAGCATGATCATATCATAGTTTTTGAAGAAATAAACTTTTGTAGCATTATCAACAGCTGAAGCTAAATATATAGCTGTAGGTAGTTGTTGTGCACAAATTTTATGGATGAAACAGCAATTGAATGATTACGGAATAACATATGTTGATACTCCTATTAGATGTGATAATACTAGTGTAATAAATCTGGCTAAGAACCTTATACTACATTTGATGATTTAAATTATAAATCCTCACAAGTGCACAAACGTATAGCAGTATAGTATGCAATGCAAGGGTCGATCCCATAGGGAATGTTTCAAACCGATTCAATTAGCTTAGTTACTAACTTATATCTATCTTAAAGGAATGTGATTTGAGCTAGCAAGTCTAAATGATAACTTGAATAAAATTGCAGAAATGAAATATCTATGGATAATTTAAGTGAAATCAACAAAGTATAAGGGTCTAGGGATCCGATTTCACCACTCAATGATACTTTTTGCTAGTGGCACATTGGATTTAATGCATAATTTGGATTCGTTCAATCTAATGTGAGATTATTACCGTTAGGTGTGTTGGTTTAAATCAAGTATTTCCAATCATTCCAATTACCTATAATGTGTAGTGTAACTGAGGTGAAAACCCATTAAGCTTAAGAACACATGAATCAAATAAGATGGTTTAGAATAAGGTGTGTGCCTTAACTACCTATCCATTTCATTCAATGGTGCTCCTAGTTTTACATATGGTGTGAGCTTTAACTATGCCAGATAATCAATGTGATTTGCAATATTGGTGATCAAGCAATATATCAAACCAAATGAAAGCAAATAA
>JAYJMB010007675.1:0-10005 GCA_036873735.1 Pouteria campechiana
CGCCCTTCTCTGAAGTGCCGAGACAACCACTCTCCCCTAGGTGTCAAGGAATCCGCTCCCCCTCCGAAGCGCCGGGACTGCTCTCTTCCACAACATTGAGATGATAGCAACTACAGATCTGCTTGGGGCAGGCCATCAAGGGCTCCTGTGACCCCTCTCAATCGCCATGTAGCGCACATGCTCCATGAAATCTAAAAGCGAGGATACCAGATCCGTAACCCATTGGCCATCAAAAGTAGGCAGAGCCTGGACGTTAACAAATATTGTCTGTATCATAAAGACATCGACCATAATATAGAGGAATGTTACATCCTGAAAGAGAAAATTGAGAAGCTCATAAAGGGCAGGAGGTTACTACACTACCTGGTAGGTAACCCCCAAAGGACACCAAGCAGAGCAGAAGGTCAACACCAAAATCAAGCAATCGTAAGGAGGGAAGACAGAGACACTGCAACGAAATCATCAATGTCATTATTGATGGTTCCGTAGCCAGGCCGTCAATGGATCCGCCACTTGTGAACTTGGTTGGGCAAAGTTCTAAATGAAAGAGGGAAGATGAAGATTTTTCAATTATCTTCTCCAAAGAAGACATGCCAAGCAGATCCGATGGACAGGATGATGCGGTTATCATCACAGTGGTAGTGTCAAATTTCCAAGTAAAAAGGATTATGGTGGATAGTGGTGCATTCATAAATATTCTATTTTACCACTACTTCAAAAAAATACAAATCAGCAAAAAGGCACTGCGAGTAGTAGAAGGGCGATTAACAAGCTTCACTAGAGATGGGGTATTCCCAAAGGCCTTCATCACCCTCCCCTTCATAATGGGAGACGACACAGAAAGGACCATCACGCCATTGGATTTCATAATAGTAAATATATCGTCAGCATATAACATTATCCTAGGACATCCGGGCCTCAACAAGATAAAGGCAGTGGTATCTACATATCACTTAGCTGTCAAGTTCTTGGCATCTGGCGGAATTGGAATAGCCAGAGGAAACCGAAAGATCGCCCAAGAATGTTATAAAATATCGTTGAAAGAAAAGGTATAGCGGAATATGCAAATCGATACCATAGACACCAGGGACAAACAACAAATCACCAGGAGCGAGCTGATAGAACCTCTAGAGACAACTACGCTTATCCCTGACTATGCAGGAAGAATAGTCCAAATCGACTCCGCTCTCGAAGCCTCGCTCCGCCAAGAGTTAATAGATCTGCTGAGAAAAAACACTGACGTGTTTGCCTGGGAATCATTAGACATGCCTGGATTGGATCCATCAATCATCTCACATAAGCTTGCCATCGACAACATTCACAAACCTATTATATAGAAGAAGAGGCCATTCTCACCAGAAAAGAAGGAAGCCATTGCAACAGAGGTAGCTAAATTGCTCAAAACCAAATTCATCAGACTAGTACAATAACCCAAATGGGTGGCCAACGTGGTCATGGTGAAGAAAGCTACAGGAAAATGGTGCATGTGCATAGACTTCACCTTACTTAACAAGGTGTGCCCAAAAGACAGCTACCCCCTGGGCAACATCGACCAGCTAGTAAACTCTACCACCGGACATGAATTGCTCACCTTGATGGATGCTTTCTCGGGGTACCACCAACTCCAAATGCACAAGCCTGACCAAGAGAAGACCACTTTCATCAGCGATGTTGGCACGTTCTGTTACAAAGTGATGCCGTTCAGATTGAAAAACGTTGGGGCTACTTATCAAATGATGATGAACAACTTATTCAAACACTAGATTGGAAGAAATATGAAAGCTTACATCAATGACATGGTAGTAAAAAGAAAAATTCGAAACCAATATCTTTAGGATCTAGGAGAGACGTTCCAAACCCTTAGAAGTTACAAAATAAAATTGAACCCCCAGAAGTGCATTTTTGACATCACATTAGGAACATTGTTAGGAGTTTTGATTTCATAAAGGGGCATTGAGGTAAATCTTGAGAAAATTTAGGTCATCTAAGACCTAGCAATACCCAACAACAATAAAGAGCTCTAACGCCTGACAGGTAGATTAATAGCACTTAATAGGTTCCTATCCAAATCTGCGAAGAGAAGCCTCCCATTATTTAAAGCACTCTGAAAGGGAGCAATGACAAACTCAGATAGAGGAGAAATCAGCAAGGATACACGAAAAGCCTTCAAAGCACTCAAATCATATCTAGCCGTTGTCCCCTTCCTGAGTGCACCAGAAAAGGAGAGACCCTCTGCCTCTACCTCACTGCTAGACCCGAGATCATAGTAGCGGCTTTTTTTAGGGAACAACGCCAAACTTAGAGGCCTTTATATTATATCAGAAAGATTTTGAGAGATGCAGAGATGAGGTACCCCACTATTGAAAAAATCGCATATGCTTTGATAATTGATGTAGGAAGACTTCGACCGTACTTTCAAAGCCACCCGATCTGGGTCTAGACAGACCAACTGCTTAGGCAACTTCTACAAAAGATGGAGTTATCAGGGCACTTTGTCGAGTGGTCCATCGAACTCAGTGAATTTGACATCGAATTCGTGCCAAGGACATCAATCAAAGGCTATATCATGGCTGATTTCCTAGTGGAATGCATAGGGAAAGCGGCCAACTTAGATGAGAGCGAATATGCTCCGACAGTCCCAAAGTTGACAAAGCCACACCAAACAATTGATCTGCCCCAAGAGCTGATGGCAATGCTGACAGAGGAGCGAAGCGGGTCTCTCGCAGTGGATACAGATCCATCGTCAGACAACATCGCTTGTTGGAGCCTACATATTGATGGGTCATCTAGCAAGCATAGCGTTAGAGCCAGACTTGTCCTCCAAAGCCCTAAAGCACACACGATCGAGTGCACACTGCAGTTCTGCTTTCTAATGACAAACAACGGAGTCGAGTATGAGGCTCTATTAGTAGGACTTAGAATTGTGAAGCTGCCAAAGATCACTAACCTGGTCATCTACAATGATTCACAGTTGGTAATGAAATAACTATCAGGAGAATACGAGGCTAAGGAGCCACTCATAAAGGAGTATCTGTCAATCACAAAAACTTTACTAGAATGAATCCATAAGACCAGCATCGTCTAGATACCCAAAGAGGAAAATGAGTAGACAGATAGACTGATAAAACTAGCTACAACATCCTTTTTTCTCACGAGAAAAATTGTCCTACTAGAACACCTCCTGGCTACCAGTGTCCTAGAGATTGAGCAAACAGTGATAGAGAATGCGGAACCCTCTTGGATGAACTCCATCCATGCATATCTACATAATAGAGATAAACTAATGGACCCGATAGACGCCAAGAAACTAGTATGTTTTGTTGCAAAATTCCTCTACCTAGACGATAAGCTCTACCGGAGAGGACACTCACACCCGTACCTGCGGTGCATAACTAAGAGGGAAGAGAAGGAGATCCTCAAGCAGATAGACAAAGGGGAATATGCAAACCACAATGGAGCAAAGACCCTAGCTTTCAAAGCTACGAGACAAGGGTACTTCTGGCCCACAATGGCCATAGACTCTAAGGAATATATCAAAAGATGTGACAAGTATCAGAAGCATGCATCCATCCCTTGACTACCCGCCACCCAGCTCTCAACAATCAATAGCCCATGGCCTTTCTATCAATGGGGAGTGGACATCTTGGGACCTTTCCCCCCAGCAGTTGAAAGATGTAAATACATATTTATTGTTGTGGATTACTTTACAAAATGGGCAAAAGCCAAAGCAACCAGATCCATATCAGCAAAACAGGCCAAAAGTTTTATGATGTAAAGCATAATGTGCAGGTTCGGGGTCCTAGGGGTCCTCATCACAGATAATGAAACGCAATTCAATAGTAAGTCGTTTAAAGAATTTTGCACCTTACATGAGATCCGTCAGAAGTTCTCCTTTGTAGCACACCCCCAAATAAAAAGCCCAGCAAAAGCCACTAACAAGAATATCGTAACCGGCCTATGAAAGAAGATAGAGGGCTCCAGAGATAGCTGGTACTAAGAACTCCCAAAAGTACTCTGGGCATTGAGGACAATCTCGAAGAGGTCAATAGGCAAGACTCTATTTATGCTGACTTACGGATCCAAAGCTGTAATCCCAATAGAATTAATAATCTCCTCCACCCGAATAGCCAATTTTAACAAGGAAATCAATAATGAAGCCTTGGAAACTAACTTAGACCTGCTAGAAGAAGCAAGGATCAACTCTCAAGCTAGGATGACCTGACAGCAAACACAGATAAAGCAATACTATGATCGGAAGGTAAAAACAAGGGGTTTCAAGGAAGGAGACCTGGTGCTAAAGAAGGTATCCGTCAGCGACCTTGCCCACACTAAGGGAAAGCTTGCTTGATCCTGGGAAGGCCCTTATAGAGTAGTTGAAACCATGGACAACAGTGCCTACTGACTACAGAGGTTGAACAGTAGAAGCATTCCAAGAACATGGAACACAGAGCATTTGAAGATATACTAGCAGTAAATTTTCCTTCTGAATATTACTCTCTATGTACAATCAGTTCAACAAACTAATAAAAATCTTTTATGATTCTTCTTCGACAACTGAGTTTTCGATCTTGCTTCGGCTCGACAAGGAGGAGTTCTCGGTCTCGCTTTAGCCTGACCGAGAGGAGTTCCTGGTCCCACTTTACTATACTTGACTAAGAGGAGTTTCTGGTCCTGCTTTGGCCCGATCGGGAGGAGTTCTCGGTCTTGCTTGCCCGATCAAGAGGAGTTCCTGGTCCCACTCTACTATGCCCGACTGGGAGGAGTTCTTAGTTACACTTTGGCCAGACTGAGAGGAGTTCCTGGTCCCACTTTACTACACCTGACAAGAGAAGTTCCGGGTTCCGCTCCGACCCAACTAGGAAGAGTTTCTGGTTCCGCTTTGGCTCGATCGGGAGGAGTTCTCGGTCCCACTTTGGCCCGACCAAGAGGAGTTCCTGGTCCCACTCTACTACACTTGACCAGGAGGAGTTCCCGGTTCCACTTTGGCCCAATTGGGAGGAGTTCTCAATCTCGCTTTGGCCTAACCAAAAGGAGTTCTCAGTCCCATTTTAGCCCAACCGAGAGGAGTTCCTGTTCTCGCTCTATTACGCTGGACCAGGAGGAGTTCCTGGTTCCGCTTTGGCTCGATCGAGAGGAATTTTTAGTCTCACTTCGGCCCAACTAGGAGGATTTTCCGGTCCCACTTTGGCCTGACCAAGAGGAGTTCTCAGTCCCGCTTCAGCCTAACTAAGAGGAGTTCCTGGTCCCGCTCTACTATGCTCGATTAGGAGGAGTTCTTAGTTTCGCTCTATTATGCCCGACTAGGAGGAGTTCCTAGTCCCACTTTGGCCTAACCGAGAGAAGTTCTGGGTCCTGCTTTGGCCCGACTGAGAGGATTTCCTGGTCCTGCTCTACTATGCCCGACCAAGAGGAATTCTCAGTCTAGCTTTGGCCAGACTGAGAAGAGTTCCTGGTCCCGCTCTATGCTCGACTAGGAGGAGTTTCCTGTCCCACTTCTGCCCGACTGGGAGGAGTTTTCGGTCCTGCTTTGGCCCGACTGAGAGGAGTTCCTGATCTCGCTCTACGATGCCAGACTAGGAGATCCACTTAACCAAGTTATCATGCTAGCAAAATCTGTTACTCTTAATATTCACAAAGTGTTGCGAGAGGCAAATCCATTATTTTTAATATTTATGAAATTGTAGGTTACTGAAAAAGACATAAAGCCTGCAATCTAAGGATGTACCAGCGGCCAAGAAGACCAGTATGGTAGTACCGAAGGGTGAGCCTAAACAAAGGCCAACGAGTTCTTGATCCCGATCTGCCATGGCCCAATCGAAAAACACATAGGAAAATGCTTTATGATTTCATCCACAAGTACACCACATTGTTCGCATTTACATAATCAAAGATTAAGAAAATATTGTTTCATTTATAAAACAAGAAGTTTTACAAATCATTCCCATCCGGTTGTACAGCATCAAAATTGACGTCGGGGAATTTCTTAGCTATTTTTCTTTTATAGAAGTCAAAAGCCCACTTAAAATAACCCTCTATCTGCTCCTCCAGCACCGCCTGGCACTCCAACTCCCCGACGAGCTACTCCAGATGCATTCGGCGGACTTGAGATATCTCCTTAGCATAATGCTCCCTCAAAATGGTGGCCTCCCAATGATAGGCCTCCTCTCGATCTATAGCCTCCACCTTCGCCTTTGCCAACTGCTCCCCCTTAGCAGCGACGACCATGACATCAACATCCCTCTTAGCTCGGGCTTCTAGGAGAGAACGCTTGGCCTCCTCCTAAGCATGCGCGGTAGCATTCAACTCAGCCTTCACCTTCGAAATGGAAACCTTGGCCTCTCAATGCGTTGCCAACTCAACTACCTCCTCCCTTAGAAGAGAGCGCTTACATCTCTTTGCGCATGGACAATAGCGTCATGCTTTGCCTCCACCCTTTTAGGGGTGCTCTCAACCTCCTCTTGTGCCTGAACAGTAGAATCGCGGTTGGCCAAAACCTCCTCCTCCCTCGCCTTCAACACGAAAGTAGTCCCTACCACATTGTTGAAGCGCCCCTTCTCCTCCTCTAGCTTTGTCCTCATGGTTGCAAAAGAAGCGATGGCAGCATCTTGCTACTCCTCAGCAGCCGTAAACTGAAGCATCAGCCCCTCCACCCAGTCGATGAACCCCTACCGTCTAACCAAACTTCGTATGATATCGAGGGCATAATCAATCTTCATACCATCCCAGGTGCACTCACGCACCCATGCATAGTCTAAAGGACACACCAACTTGGAGAAGAAGGCGTGAGCTGCCACTAGATCATCCAACAAAGATTGTATCGGCGTCCTCCTGGCGGGCGTGACTCAAACAGAAGGAGAGGGCTGGGAGGAACTCTGACTGGCTGAGGCAGTAGCACTACTGCTAGATCTAGTTCCAGGGGCTGGGGTGGGTCCATCAGAGCTTGAAGCTTCGCCTAGGAGGAGCTGCGCAGGATGTTCAGCACCGGGACTAGAGAAAGGACGCTTGAGGATGCAAGCCAACCCGTTGGTGGAGAACAAACCTTAACAAAAGGGAGGGGGGGCAGGGTGGAGAAGGGAGTTAGTAACTTTGCACCATATATAAATATCGGGGATATAGAGAAACTTATGAGCAAGATTGGAAGTCGGAGGAGAAGCCGCAGTAGGGACAGGCCTGGTCGATGCCTGAACCTCCGCATCCTATAGAGGCCTCGCCATAGCTGGTACCTCCATTCCTTGATGAGGCCCCGCCAGAGCCGGTGCCTCCACTTCCTGTTGAGGCCCCACCAAAGCCGATGCCTCTTTTTCCTGATGAGTCCCGACGGAGCCGGTCCCTCCCGGACCTCTACCCTGTGCTAGAACTTTGACTCTCCTCCCACAGCCCCTTCCAAAAATGCGCCCTCAGCCAGAGTCGGGTCAAAGGGAGCCGGTGGAGAAGGGGTAGGCGCTGCAGGAACGACAGCATCTGAGGAGCGGGTTGGGGATACTGCCGCTATAGTGGAAACCGGATGCATGCTCACCCCAGCAGAATCACCAGGCAAAGAAACCGTTACTATAACAGGGAGAATAGGGACAAGATCAAAAGGATCTGACACAGGAATAGTGGAAGGGGGGGATGAGCTACACCTCCCAGCAACTCATCCAGGTCCCCCTGGAAGCAAGAGCCCCCTCAAAGGTCAACCTGAGGCAAGGGGATGAAAACCGATCTGCTCCCCCCCTCCCCCAGGATCATCAGAGACCTTTGAGGTAGAATATGAAGGAGAGGAATACACAAGAGTAGAAGAAGAGGATACCGAAAATGAACCCTTGCTAGGAGAACGTATCATGTTCAATGGCACTGGATCCGAGGACCTCACCTCGGAGGATCCGGAGGATGGAGGAGAAGGAGAAGCAAAACGAGGCTGCGTCCTTGTAGCGGCCTTAACCCTTTGACACCTTGAGGGACCCGCCACTTTAGTTGAAGAGACCGGCACGCTAGAGGGACCGAGAGCAGTAGGAAGAGCAAGGACAGGAGCAGTAGCAGGAGCTAGCTCTCGAGGACCAAGGAAAATAATGACAAGCAGGAGCTCATACTCACTACGAATGACAAACCCAATTTGGGGGAAAAGAGAAGGAAGATCAGACCATAGAGGGATAGGGTTAGTAAGAACGACTTCTTGACCCGAAAAGCTAAACTGAAAATCCACCTGGCAACGCTGCTCGGCGGTGGTGACCACATCCATCACCAAGGCACCTAGGGACATCATCCTATACCTGATAAGGTACAGGCTATACAGCTCTAGTTGGCTAAGGAAGACAGCCCCACGCCTGGGAATGGACTACCAAATGGCGGGAAAGGGGAAGCTCCCAGCGGACTTCACCCAGGCCCAATGACTCTTCTAGTCATTGTCTGAGTCTGTAACCCACTGAAACAACTTCCGCCATGAAGGATGACAAATGAGGTAGAAGTAATAGGAAGAGTTTGGACATTTGCTAAGGGAGAATATCGACACAAACATAGCAAATGAAAAGACAAAACTCTCCCCCAGGCTGTGAACCTAGCGGGAGAGGGAGATGATGCAACATCAAGAATTCGGGACCAGCTATCCCGGGGAGATGTTGTAATTTCTAAGAAGATCAGGGATGAAGTTTGCCTGACCTAGGCGAAACCTAGCCTTGATCAATGCTAAAGACACGTAAATGAAGCCTTCCCGGCAGTCCTAGGGAAAGTCCATTGGTTCAGGAAAAACCAAGCTCATGCCCGTAGGCAGCGGACAGAGCCAGAAGGACTCAAGGGCATTGGCAGACAAGCGAGGATTGAACTTCTCTAGGGCCATCGATATGAAAATGAGGAAATCGATTAAAAATAGAAATGGGTTCTTTGGAGGAGACAGTACCAGCCGAGATGATGAAGAGCAGAGCTTGGGAAGAGGATGAGTGGAAGAGCGAGAAATGATTTTTGCTATCGCAGCAGCCATTTATAGATAGTTCGCAAAATTGCCTAGGATTTCATGCAAATCGGTACTGCCAGCTTGGGGCATCACGAAAACCAAAAATCGGTGCCAAATTCTCATCCCTTCATGTTTAAAGCCTTGTACACATTAACGACAGCAAGAGCGAAGAGTCACACCCGTACCGAGAGCAGCTAGACATGATGTAACTACTGACAGATTTCAAAACATGCTGAAAAGGCACAAAAAGATATCCCTTCCGGATCTGCTGCAGCCTTTCAATCTACGAAACTAGTCTTGATGTTCGTAGAGCCCCTTAGAGCAAAGCCGAGTTGAACCCTTCCGGCTCCACTATAGCCTAATCTATGAAACCGGTCCTGATGTTCGCAGAGCCCCTCAGAGCGGAGTTGAGTTGAACTATTCCGGATCTGCTGTAGCCCAATTTGCGGAACCGGTCTTGATGTTCGAAGAGTCCCTTAGAGCGGAGTAGAGTAGAACACCCTCAGATCCATTACAATTTTCCCACTTGTGAAACCAATCTTCAAAAGGGCAGATCCGCCAAAACATCATCAACCTCCTAGCTTCCAGAATCTCCTAACAGATCGGATCCACAAGAAAGTAGATTCTTTCTACAAGAATGGTACGAGAAAGCAGAAGAACAAAGACACTTTGAAGGCACGTCCCGGGTATCAAGCGACTAAGAGGATAGACTTCGCCTACATCCTCCCAAAGGGGGGGGGAGAAGACTGGCGTTAGGGAATCCTAACACGGATACCCCGAATATTCCACTGGCACCGCACTACGTTAGATCTCAACCCAGATGGAATACTTTTTTAGCTACTATGCAGTCTCATGAGACTAGGACTTAGACGTGTATCCTTTTGGTTCTCTAAATGGAATGAAAAGTAAAAATGAGAAATAAAATTCAATTTAATGTTTCCTAAATTGAATAAGAGAGAAATTACAAATGAATGATAAGAAAAAAAATCTAGATTTTGCTTTATTGAATAATGAAAAATATTGAAAATAAAAAATAAAAAATAAATATCTTAATAGTTTTCCTTCTCTTTTTCCCTCAT
>JAYJMB010007677.1:0-5000 GCA_036873735.1 Pouteria campechiana
ACTAAATCAATAACATAATCCATATTCAACAATTCATCTCAATTAGGGAAAGTCACTATCATTCTCATACTATTCATTTAACCTTACATTGAATCATACTCCAAAATCATCTCATGATAGGGGATCTTCTCTATCCCAATCATTCACATCAAAGGGATACTCATTACCCCTAATAAACCAAAAATCATCAATTCTAAACAAAGATGGAATATCTGCTATCCCCAATTAGAACATCCAAAATACACAAGCCTGGAATCAATCAATGGGATATCTTATATCCCCAAACAATCATCCATTCGAAACAAGTAAAAGGGCACTGGAGTGAGTTTCCACATACTCCTCAAGCTCCATATCTTTTCATCCTTCTCAATTCCTCTAGTTCATAACAAAATCTCATTCAATGACAATCCATTCAATCCCATTCAATTACAATTACAATCTTATTCAATTACAATCTAATTTGGCTAACTTAAACAAAGCCAAACGATCACTTACATGTTTCCAATCAATGAGGTTATCTCATTCATATTCAAACATAATTTAATTGCACAATATATATATATATATAACATCACGATGTGCCACTATATTTCAAATGGCTATTCATTTAAAGTTATAATCAATCTTAGTGTATCGCTCAATGAAACATTTCATCAAATGATTAAGTGGCAGAATACAATTCATCACAAGTCAATAGGGATTCTTAATGAATTCCATATTCAGCCATGGCCATCATCATATGGCCTAACTAATATACAATTAACCTCAATGACAATGCAATTAAGCATCTAGTTCAATCAATTTATGGCTCACATGGCTCCAATCACAAAAGTCCTCATTTGCATCAACTAGGGCATAGCCAATTAGTCATTTCTAATAGTCCAAATCAACTACAATAGGTCTCAAAATATCCTAATTATGCATTTAAGCATTTATCCCATGCTAATTTCAACAAAAATCACAAAAGCCCCAAAATCCCCAATTTTCACTATTCATCTAAAACCCTAACTTAGCAATTTTCATAATTTCATATGCCAAATCATTCTAATCAATGCATTAACTCATTTACCCCATGATTATGAATCAAATACATCAATTTCATACCAAAATATCATAATTTTCCTAAAACCCTAAAAATTAAAAATTCAGAATTCGATCGGGAAATTGGACGTACCTTTGCGTAGGAGCGTAGTTGTCCTTCCCAATCGCATGTACAAGCTCCTAGTTTCACTTTGTACCATCCATTTGGGGGAAATTGGCTAGTTCTTCCATTTTCTCTCATTTTCTCCCATTTTTCACAGTGGAATTTCATTCAAATGGTAGATCTCAAGGGTTTCTAGCTAGGACAAAATGGCTAGGAATCATGCAAAACATAGGTAGGGAGAAAAGGGAGGAGAGAGGAGATGAACCAGAGAAGAAAACCCTAGAGAAATGGCTGAAACATTGGTTGTCTCGCATAAAAAGGCGACCCAAGCCATGGCTTGGAAATTGCTGTCCACAATTTCGGTTTTCCACTGTCAGCTCGGAGCACTTTTTGTAAATTGGCCATATCTCCCTCATAAGATATCAAAATTGCATGATTCTTGATGCGTTTGAAAGATAATTTCAATATCTATAATTTTATGTTTATGACATTTTCAAATTCAGTATCTAAATATGATCAATTTTTCCACAAGTTACCATGTGTTTTATTCCAATTTATAGCTCTAGAGACATTCATAGTATTTTAACTCCAATTTTTCTCATACAATACCTGATTCATGTGATTCTTAATCCATTATTTAGGAAATTTCAAGGGTTACAGCTTTAATGTTGGAAGTATTTTCTAAATCATTCAATTTATATGCCAAAAATTGGGTACAAGTCACACCTATATCATTTTTAGCTTCATGTTCTCATACAACTATGCTCAAAATATAATTTAAATTTAAATTTTTCTTCATTTTTAACACTCAATAGCACTATAGTGTGATCAAACATGTAATTACTCAAAAGTAACACCCTCAAGTGTTACACGAAGACCCGGGTACCCCCTGTCTTTGGAGAGTTTGGAGTGGTATTGCAGACAAAGTTGTCTCCAACGATCCTAGGAGCATGAGGGGAAATAGTTTTTCTCCTCTGCCTCCTATTTTTCTTGTGTTTCTTTTCAACCTCATTGTCGAAAGTTGAGTCAGTAGAAGTTACTTCTAGAGCTGCTAGGTTGTCCTCCAATGTTATCAAAATTACTTTGGAAGTTATCGATATAGCTCCGGGCAAGGGGAAAACCAGAGTCACATCCCTCTTATAGATAGTCGGTTCTGGGCCGATTGGCACCATAATAAAGGAGTGGGGAACACTCCTGTCAAAGTTGTGTGGGGTGTTGACGGCGAAGCCACCACCTGGTAGTAATCCAAAAGTGAGTGAGGTTTCCACTAGGATTGATCTTGAGAGAAGAAAGAGAGTGAGAATAGAAATGACTGAAGATCTGCAAAGAGCAACAAAAGAGCTTAGTCAGTTTCAAGAAAGAATAAAGTCTCTAAGATTCATTAGTATTTTTTTTCCTTAAAGATGAAGGATGGGATGTTCATGTCGGGTTCACCATTTTGTAACAAGGATAAAAAAATGAGGAAGAAGTAAGTAAATGGAATAGTATTACAAGAATTGGTCACCTTTGGAATGAATCAAATACTTTCCATCATTATTGATTTTCCTCAATTGATTACACTTGTTGTGGTCATCAAAAAAATTATATGTTCACATCCCAGACCACAAGTTGTCCTAATTAGATCGCTACAATGGAAAAAACCCTTGATTAAAAGAAAAAGTACAATGCATCTTAGAAATCCAAAAAATAAAACGTGCACTCTCTCTCTCTCAAAATAGATGTGTGCTGTCTTTGGGATCGTCGAGTACATTTTGATGACTTGACATTTAGGAGATCGCCTCAAGTCAATGGGTGGATGGGAAGACATGGTGCTAAACTAGGTTGCTAGACATTAGGTCAACTTAGAAAATGGGTGTTTTGATCCGATTGGTTTGTCCAAGGTGGAATCAATACCGGGTGATTTCTATCATTTAGACTATAAGAAACCATAAAGACAGTAGGTGTTTTATGACCCAATTGGCATATCCCAGGAGGACTCGGGACTGGATGATCTCTATTGTGTTTAGCCCTAAAAGAGATCAGAAGAAAACAGGTAACCTAGGTTTGATTAAGCCTTCTCTCATTGCCCATGAGAAGCTTAGGGAGAGTGGGCCAGGTTAACTGAGTTTAGCTCGACTCTCTTAATTACCCATGAGAAGCTTAGGAAGAGTGGGCCAGGTTAACTAGGTTTGGCTATTTTGATGAATGGTATATGCTAAGGTTTGACTCAGTGAATTATGACTTAGTGACTCGGTGAGTTATGACTCAGTGACTTGGTCCTAGACTTAGGCTTTTGAATGAGTTGGTGAGTGGTGTTTGCTAAGGTTTGACTCAGTGAGTCATGATTTAGTGACTCGGTGAGTCATGATTTAGTGACTCGGTCCTAGACTTAGGCTTTCGAAAGAGTTGTGGAGTGGTGTTTTCCAATATCCTGTGGAAAACTGCAAGCGGGCGATCTCTGCCGTTTATACTGTGAGAGATCGAAGATCCAGTCTACATGAATTAAGCCTATTTACACTTTGAGTTAATTAAGCCTAATCATGATTAATAGTAATGATAGTGATTAGTGCTAATGACAGTTCTGAGTTAATTTAAGATAATGTCATTATTTTTTTGATTTATGGGGCAATTACAGGATTTAAATAGGTTTTAATGTGTTTAGAATGTGTAATTTAGTATTATCTTGTTGTTTATTGGCCATATGGGACCGTGTGTACCATGGTGGGGTCATGGCGGAGTGCCCTTAGGCACTTGAGAAATCCCCTTCTTTCAACAAGAGGGAGGGTTATTTATAGGCTCTAGGTCCTCTGTGGGTAGTTTAGGAATTTTAGCTCCAACATGGGGGCATTTTGGGTATTCCAGCTCCACCATTGGGGCATTTTGGGGAACTCTTGGGAAATATGCCCAGCTTCACCAGTGGCAGCATTTTGGGAATTCCAGCTTCACCATGGGGGCATCTTGGGAAATCCTTTGGAAAATATGCCCAGCTTCACTAGTGGGAGCATTTTAGGAATTCCAGCTCCACCATGGGGGCACCTTGGGGATTCCAGCTCCACCATTGGGGCATTTTGGGAAATCTTTTGGAAAATATGCCCAGCTTCACCAGTGGGGGCATTTTTGGAATTCCAGCTCCACTAGTGGGGGTATTTTGGTAATTTTTGCAAGATGGCTTTGCCTCCCACATTCGGCATATCTTTGGAATTTTCTTTTGCACCTTTGGTCAATCCAAATTAATTAATCATTTAAATTATCTTTAGCAAAATAGATTGCTACGAATATAATTAATTGCGTACATGCCTATTATAGGTACCATGCAATTAATTTTGATGAACATACTCCCTTATATATTTTAATATATTATTTTCATACTAATTATTTGTAACAAATCAATTATTATAATTATTTTTTTCACATGCGCATCATCAATTTTCATTTGCACGCTCATAGTATTTTGCTGGATTCGCAGGTGAGGAACTCCCGAAGCTTTGGACCATGTCACTAGGCTCCCATGATGTGTCACCAGCTCCACGGCATGTCACCTATGTAGTTGCATGGTTCGCTGGTTGCGCGGATAGGGAGGCTGCCACTCCGCAGTTTGCTGGCTACGGGAAGGTCACTGTTCCTCCTGCTCACCACATCAGCCATGCGGCTAGGCTCCTTGGCATGCTGGTGTTGGTCGCGGGACACTTCAGCTGTGCGTTAAGTGATGCCCGCCTCCACAGCACGTCAACGGCAGTGTCGATTTCGTGCCACGCTGGCATTTCTGGTCCGCTCGTCCTGCCTGCACGCCATGCCAGAATGGCTTTTTCTAACGTGCTTTTGCTGATGGCGCGTCGTCTCTGGCCAACTCTAGCTCACGGTCGTGTCAGCTGCATGA
>JAYJMB010007678.1:0-10004 GCA_036873735.1 Pouteria campechiana
TCACAACTCTTCTTGAGTCTAGTCTCCACCACTAGCTCAAGGAACTTTACAAGAAATGAATATCAGAAGTTTAAGCACAGGAATTTAGTAAGCACAAGGGAAGGTTTCTGAAAGTTAACTATAGAAGTAAATGATCTTCCCAAAGGTAGTTAAGAACCTTCAAAGAAAAGTTGAGGAAGATTTGTTTGCAAGGCTCTTAATTGTTGAAGGATTGCAAAAGATTTAACTTAGATCAGTAAATACTCTTAAGAGGGTTTTGAATAATTTTCTTAATATTTTATTTTTCCCTCCTACTCTAATGATACTCATTTATAGCTACTTTGAATTCTAATCGTTGGTGGTAAGTGAGCTCCATTATTAATAGAAAAAATTTTGATTGATGTATTTTGAATTCTCTAATTTTTGCTTATTCCTCGTATATTGGAATGCCTATAGCGCCGATCTTGGAGAAGATGATTTTTGGTTTCTCAATAAGCTCTGGTTGAGGTATAACTGCAATGGCTACCTCTTTCATTAATATAGAAAGATCGTTATTAATGCTAAGCGAAGACTAATGATGCATTCTGACTATTGCTCATCTTTTACTCATGATAAATGAAGTATCTGTCAAGCTGTCCATAAGAAAAATTTCTTTTATCTTTGTCTTTCGTAAGTGGCAAAAGAATCATCCTTGCTATTGCTACCAGACGAAACAACCATTCAAGTTCTTTGTCTATTACATTATAGAGACATAGATGTCTTATAGCTTTAGCGCTTCATCTGTTGGGTTTGTCCGTTGTAAGTAACAGATGAAGCGTTGGATCACAGACGGGATTTTTTCATGCCTTCATTTGATGGAATATTTCTGTGCTTTGTTTGTTAATGGCAAACAATCACTGACAAATTCTTTACTCTGCCAGACGCTCCTTGCTTCTTATACTTTGTCTATTGACAACAGACAATCATTAGCTTACTTGTGATAGATAAAGTTTCTGCTCTGCCATACAATTTTTACTTTTTCACTTTGTCTATTAATGGAAAACAAAGTTTTTGTTCTATTGAAATGATCTTTACTTCTTTTGCTTTTGTCTATTCTCATCAAATGAACATTGACATAACTATGGCTTGCTTATGATAGACAAAATCTATGGTATACATATTGTCTTGCATTTGTCAGATATAATTTTCTACTTTGACAGATAAATGGAAATAACTGAGTCCTTATCATTCATGCTTTGTTGTTACAACACTTCATCTTTTGCTTCTCTACTTGCTCAAGCCTTGTCGCCATGAAATATGTTTTCTATGTTCATCTTTCTTTAGGACGTGCAACTTGATTCTACATTCTAAAAACTTGATAATTACCATTAGTACATAATCTTTAATCAAATTTTGCTTGTCATTGAAACCATGCATTTATGTCAACAGCCTGAACCATTATAAAAATTTGTGTTGCTTGTATGTGTGCTATTTCTGATTGCTTATGCTTTATTGCTTCATTATTCCTTTCATAATTACATTAAACACAAGCACAAAAAGAGAAAAATTAATTTAATAGGGTTAAGTAACAAATTTTTATAAACCCAATTCACTTCTCTCCTCTTGAGTTAAGCCATCTTACAAGGCCTAATAAGTGGTATCAGAGCAGGCTACATAACTAATTGTAGAGATTCGCCTAACTAACCCAATACTGTCATCCTCTATGTTCTATGCAGGTTTGTCCACCTCTCCACTTCCATACTATGATGGATCCGATTATGCACAATGGAAGACAAGGTTGGAAATTAGTCTTATGGCTAACAACCTTGATTTAGAGAAAACTATTTTTATTGGCCTTATTGAGGATGAAGAGAGACCTAGGCAAGAAAATATCAAGGCAATGAATGCCTTACACCATGCTCTCTGCCCCACCATTTTCAAGTCTGTCCTAACTTCTATAAGTGTAAGAAAAATATTAGACAAGTTGAAGGCAATTTTTGAGCGGCACACAGATTTTGCACTCAAATATTACTAATGTTACTGCCGAGATTGATTTGAGTGCAGGAAACCAAGTTGAAGAAAAGAAGTAGCAACCTCCAATAGAAGAAAAATCATGGGTCGAGGGGTAGAAACCCGCTGAAGATTTTGTAGAGCCTTAAAAGATTGAAAATATTAAAGAGGCTAAATCAATTAAGGAATCTTTTCAGGTTAAGGGAAAATAACCTGAAAAGGAAGAACATGACAAAGAAGAAATTGTAGTTGTAAGCAAAAACTTAGAGCAAGATGACAAGAAGAAACGAAAAGGAGGATCATCAATAAGGAAGAACAACAACAAGAAGAAGTTCTCTTCCTTCAAAAGCACAAATAATCCCCTCTCAGTCAGGAGCATTGAATTAAAGAAAGAAGATGAAGAAAAGAAGATTGATCTAGCTCCACCAAAAGACAAATGGTTCTTAGATAATGGATAAAGAACACAATATTGATAGGAATCCAAAGCGAGGAGGAAAGGTAAGTGTAAGTATGATTCTTAAACTCAATTTACTTTATATTCTATCATGATCTGCATTTATAATCTTTATTCATTTGTCTCTAATATAGCTTCATGTGTATGTGAATAGAACTTTAGGGTTTAGTGTAGATTAGAAGAATCTAAATTAAATAAATTCATGACACAACTAAAACACAAATTGAAACATTCATATAAGAAGCAAAAGTTTAAATGATGAATGATCTATTCAAAATAATGAAGTGTATTCTATTTTGCTAAGTATTCTAGATTCTTAATTGCATACTATTCTGCATTAGAAGGAATTGCATTTATTAAATTGTTGCGTAAAGCTCACATCTGATTGATTTTGCTAATGAAAGAAAAAGTGCAAGAATCTTTCAAGTGTATGTAGGAAAAGCTTGAAATGAGCACTTAGAAGAAGCAGAATGATGAAAAATCAATGTCATCTTCTCAATCCACACTTCTAAGATGAAGAAAGAAAAAGGAGCAATAAGGGCTAAAATGGAAAATCAAGATTGACATCATCTATTATGAGCTTAAAGGCAAAAATTGAGGAAGGGAGTGACAAAGGAAATAAGTTTGCCAAACTTAATACATATTTATTTAATGAAGTTAAAGCATGCACTACAGTATACATTCTTGATGCATCTGAATTGACCGCCTTGGATTTGAACGAATATGAATTCACTGATTTTGAACTATATTTTGAAAATTTAAATTAATAAATGAAAATAATTAAATCTTAATATCATTACAATCCCAAGGCATAGTCAAGCCTGTTTGGGAAACCTCATGGCTTAAGGTCTTGAATAGGTATTTTATGAATAGTTATTCCTTCTGTAACCATCAGTAAGGCTTGAATTCCTAAGATTGAAATAATTAACAAAATAACTTAAATCTTTATGAATGCTTAAAGTTATGCTCATGTCATGATTCATTATTCCTACTATTCATGACCATAATGCTTGTAAGAATATTTGAGCATATAAAACTTGAAATCATATGACGAGTAAATTCAAATAATATATGATGGTTTGTTTCATTTAAAGCTATTTTCTGCATTATTTAAAATTTTTGCACTATTTGTAGCAGTTTTAGTGTTTTGACCATAACTCTCTCATACAAACTCAAAATTAAGTGATTCTTAATTCTTTGAATAGATAATTTGAAGGTATACAAATTTCATGTTGATAATGTTTTCTAAATTAGCTTCCTTATATACCACAAATCAACTCAAAATGATGCTTTTTTTACCGAGTAAAATTTCAAACTAGTTTAAGCTACAAGAATAGTTACAATGATTTATCCATAACTTTCTCATAAAAACTTAGAATTGTATAATTATTAATGCATTGGAAATATAAGAATAAAGGTTAAAACTTTCATGTTGAATACATTTTTCAAATATGACCTCATAAGTACCAAAATTTGCCTAAATGTGCCACCTTGCATTGATAAAATTCTTTGGTGATCAAATCCAATGTTGGATATTGAAATATGATTCTTGGATGATTTTTTCAATTGATGAGGTACATAAATTATGGTAGCATACAAGGATACCCAAAAGGCTTATGGATTTTTAAAGAAAATTGAAGGAGTGTGGTTAGAGTGAGCATGAAAAATAATATCTATTGTATTGATGATTATCAAGTTTAGATTACCCCAATCTATTCAAGTTCCATAATGAGATACCTTATAAGTAGAAATAATAATGTTTCGTACAAATTTGATCTTAGATGAATTAAAGAAGTATTTTTATGAGGCACGCTTGGATTAAGCACTAAAATTTAATTACTTTTTATGATCCAAAGTTCAGGTTAGAAGAGGTCAGAATTCCTGAAGATTTGAAAAGTTGATATTTCTAAAAGCCTAATTTCTAAGCATGTGAATGCAAGAAAATTGAGAAAGCCTAAGAAATCTTGCAGTTTACATGTATATCATATGAAGGAGTGATATGCAAAGAGCAAAGTGGTTTGCTTTCGTTAAAGAAACATAGCAAATCAAAATTAGGTGATATAGTATTAGAAGATGGTGACTTCATCATGGTAAATGGGCCTTAATCAGAGCATCAAAATCATTATATCATTAGTTAAGGTCTCCCTATGGATTCAAAGTGTGACAATCAATGCCTTTACAAGCACCTTTACTTAGAGATTTTGATGGAGATTACCTTAATGGCCATATCTTTTAGTACATCTTCTATAGATAGAAAAGTTGAGAAAATCAAATTGCTACAGCATTACCTAATGATCAAAATAATAGAAATCCCAATCTAAATTAAGAAAATTTTAGTGTTGCCATCATTGAACAACATCAAGAAATTACAAACCAATGAGAAAAACAAACACAATAACTAAGATCATGCATTGTCATATAATAACTATTGAATGACTAGAATGATATGTGTTTGTCATCTTATGTGATTAAAATTGTGATTTTTTCATTCTTGGAAAGATGTGATGTTTATCTCTTATGTAATCTCTTTGTGAAATATGAAAATTATTTTGAAATGATTTGAATATCAGTTTGGTGTCCTTTGTGTCTAAATGAGAATTGTCATTTTGATGCATCCTTGAAATAATCTCTCTCATCGTGCTCAACCTGACAGCTAGTCCTCCCATCTCAAGCAGCTAACTTTCTCGCCATCTCTCCCTCTCTCCCATTCTTAGGCACCTCATTGCTCCCATCTCTCCCTCTCTCATTTCACTTACCTCATCCCTCCCACTTCACAGATTTGGGGTTGCAGCTACAAGATCCTCATCTCTCTACAACCAATTACTCGACCTTTGCCTGTCTCTCATCTTCCCTGCAACAACCTCAATCGTCTCATCCTGACAGCCATCCCTACCATATAAAATCCCCAAGGAAACCCACCCAGCTGCCTTGCTTCTTGCTCTGCCCGCCCAAAGATAGTCACAAAAGAGACTGACATTTCCTCTCCCCTTCCTTTGGCATCTAAGACAAGTATATCCAAATTATTTAGTATGTTTTTGCTTGAGACAAATTGAAAAATTTCCTAAATTCCCTACATGCGGAGTCTCGTGAAATTTTTTTGTTCCTCTCTAATGGTAGGGAAGATGCCTTCATAGAAAATATCCAGATTATTTTGTATGTTTTTGCTTGAGACTATTGGTCCCGTTCAGATGGTGACTCAAGAGGGGGGGTGAATTGAGCCTTTAAAAATTTTGGCCAAATAATGGTTAAAGTGCAATACTAAGTAAATCACTGATAACACAATGCACTTATACAGGTATTTTTATAGTGGTTCAGCCCTTTACTCTTCCTATTCTACTTCTCTGAGTTAGCCTTTTCTACTAAACTCAGGTTCCACTAACACTTGTTGGTTTTTCAGGCTCACCAACAAACTTACACAAGTTGGTTTTTCAAGTTTACCAAGAAACTTATACAAGTACTCAGCAAGTATCCTACTTGCTTTCACTGCACAGATGTAAGTTAACAAACTTGCAAAGATATACAAAAATAAACTTATAAAAATATTAATGCCTCTAATAGGCTGATTTTATACAAAGTTGGAAAGTAGTAAACACAAATAATATAGTAGTAAAAGTCTTGAGATTCAATCTCTAGAAGTGGTTGAATGAATGACTTTGAATGCTTCTTTGAATGAACTGCAGTGGAGTTGAAATCATGGAAGAAAAATCTTAAAGACTTATTAAATGCTCTCTTTTATTTTTCAGTGTTAAAAACATTGTTGTCTTCAATCTCACTTAACTTCTTTTATAAATGAGTTCTCTGTCTTTCTTCAAGATCTCTAACTTTCTCTACTGTGGTAGGTGAGAAATATTAAATGCTAAGAAATATTCAAATTTAAGACCGTTGTACTTTTAGCATTGCTTCGGAGGCTATGAACTAACATCAAATCCACCAAAATTCTAAGTAGCATGAAGTTTCTGCACAACTCACATAAGTTATCGTCACTTCGAATACACCAAAGATTTGCTTCAGAGGATCCAAAATGGTATTACCAAAATGAATCCCATCAGGTCCATGGAGGCTGACTCTGAAGTAATTGACTCTGTCACTCCGAAATATTTTTGTCTCTGAAGTAAACATTTGGTGACTTTGAGGAAACTAACTCCAAAGGCTGTAGTTATCTCTAAAATACCCTGTCAACTCTGAAGCTATGTTTGCTCCACTTTGATGTGCTTGACTTTTGTCCAAAATTCTAGTTTGTCTCCGAAGTAAGTGTTCCATGACTCTGAACTCCTCATTATCTCTGACGCACTTTTCTTCTAACTCCAACGAGTTGTGTTCATTGAAGAGTGTTCTATTAACTCTGAAGGTTGTCGATCGTTGTCTTTGAAGTGCCTTGTTGACTCCAAAGAACTTAACTTAGCCCTGAAGCTTGCATACTCGTGACTTCGAAGTGTTATCAATACTCTGACGTTACTTTCCTCTATCTTCAAAGTGCATAAGTGGCCCCAAGACTTCCTTGCTGAATCTGAAGTTTCTATCTTTATGATTCTAAAAGATTATTCCCTTGTCTCCGAGGCTTTTCAGTAGTTCAGAAGCACCTTGCTGACTCTGAAGTATGTGACTTCATGATTCCAAAGGAATGAACTTTGACTCTGAAGCTTCCTTGAAGACTTTAAACTTTCTATTTTCTTATTTTAAGTATATATATGTAGTTTATATACTTAATTTTCATGAGCATTTACTTGGTTTCTTCCTTTGAACATTATGAAGCTTTATTCTCAAAGATTAGTTTCAAAGTATAACTGTAAGTGCTTGAGAATAGACTTGTTAGTACCTTAGTCTTTGCTCATCATCAAAACATACTTGGTTGAGAATGTTCATCATCAAAATCAAGCTTATTTAAGATATTATGTTCAACATTCTCCCCCTTTTTGATGATAACAAAACACTAAGTGATATACCTTTCAAAATCTATCTAATAATAATCTTAAAACAACTTAATTGCAAGAGATATTTATTAATTCAGTGCAACTCCCCCTGAATGGATGCACAAAATTTTTAACTATATTTCATACAAAAGAAATTTTCAAATTTTCATACATACTCAAATTTTCATATGTACATTCAGTACATTAAAAAAATCATTTCATTCAGCACATTTTCTCCCCTTTTTGTCATAATCAAAAAGGTGAAAAGAAATAATCATGAATATTTATAACCAGTCAATAACCAAAATGCATACATACAGAACTTAGCATTGATTAAAAATTTGCAGATAAAACATATGCTCAAAGATAAGATTCTTTACATAAGAAATTTGCATCAGAGGGAAAAATGCAAAAGGCAGTAATGTCAACGGGATGGTTTGGGTTTTCTCTCATAGGTTTTAGAAAACAAATCTTTTTGAGGTGGAAGAGGGGGCTTGGGTTGAGAGGATGATGGTGTGGGAGAGGACTTAGGTGTTCTGAGTCTTTTTGGTGGGGGGGTGGAATAAAAAATAGATCCTTTGGGATTGCTGATGGGGGTTCATGGGTGTATGCAATGGGTCCATAGTTTGAAACATAGATGAAGTCAATATGCTCTCAAAATTCTCAATCCAGTAGCTCAAGAAAGACTGCAAGAAGCCCTTTTAAGAGGTTTTCTGTGTTTGCATTCATCCTAGTTGTATAATCTTGGTAGTATATGGTGATTCTAGATAGAGGAGCCTTTTTGTGTTCCTTTGGAGGTAGAATCTTTGGCTTTCTCTTGGGTTTAGAAGAAGATGGCTGAGATGAAGGTGTAGAACATGATGATTTGGGTTGTGGTTTTGGTTTGGGAATTGCAAGGGTTTTGCTGGTTTTGGTTTTAGTAGAAGGTGAAGCTTTTGGTTTTGTTAGAGGAACTGGTTGAGATCGCATTTGCCTTATCCTATCATAGATAGAGGAATCTGAAAGTTGAAGATATGGGAGAGGGAGATTGTCAGAAATGGCCTCTAGGTTGGCATTATTGTAAAAAGAGAATTCTTCCTTAGTGAGAATAAAGAGTTGATGAGGACTAGAGAGAGATGGAAACACTTTTCTAGGAGGCTTTGATGCTGAAAGCATCTGAAGAAATTTTTTAGAATAATTTTAAATAATTGACTCTCTATCAGGAATTTGGATTTTGTGGCCCTTGGGAGTCAATGGAGGATTTGGGAGAAGTTAAATCCTATGTAAAATGCTAGGATCCTTAAGTTTTGAGAATGAAAATTCTTGAGGAGATAGAATGATAAACTGAGAGAGAAACATTCTAGCAATTTCAGAATTAATTTGGTATTTATTCTGAGACTAAAAAAAGAAGTGATCCTAATTGGATTGCATTCACAGAGAAGAATATCAGGATTATCAACAACTGTTCGAGGAGAGTGTGAAGGACTTTGTGGTAAAATTTTTGGAGGAGTGGGAGGTCTTCTCCACTCTGGACAAATTGAGGTTGTGTTCCATTCTAGTGGAAGGTCCCAATCCATTCAAGGATTACTTCTCCTAATTGAATGAGATCAACCCAAGTCCAGTCCAACCATATTTTTGGCCCTGGGGGAGGAAAATGGATTCTATGAATTACGACTGTGAAGTATTTGTCATATCTAACAATTGATCAATATGGATTTACTTTAGAAGTTGGAACTAAGGTAGGCTGTGTTGGAAGAGAGGAAGATGCAATTTCAATGGTTCACTCTCAGGTTGAGCAACCTCTAGATTTGTAGGAGAGGATGGATGAGGAGAGTATCTAGGTGAAGACATTACTATGATGGGGGAGTTGGTTCTGACTGGAGAGAAGTGATGTGGAGGTGAAGGGTAATGAGTTGGAGGTGGAGAGAAATGAGGATGATAGGCTTGACCTCTGAGTGACTCTACTAGAGATTGTAGAGAGTCAAGTTTTTGGTCAATCTTATCAGCTCTCAGGATCAGGGATGACATGGAAGTGTTAAGATTATGATCCATTCTATTCATTTGAATAACTAGAGTAGACATATAATGTTCAATCATTGTGAGCCTATCTTCTAGGAGTTGTGAGATGGGTTATGTAGTGGGAATTGATGAAGTGGTTGGTGTGGTTAGTTGATGAGAGTGTCTAATGGGTGATAGGGATCTAATGGGTGTGAATGAAGTAGTGGCTGCTGCTGCTACTTGTAATGCCCTACCCACCCGGGGCTGTTACTCTATTTTACACCATGAATTCACTATAATTACACAAATTTCCCCACTTCCAGGGTGGGGTGGTTGATTCTCATTCTAGGAAGCCTATACATTTCATTAATCACTCTCTGAATTTACTAATTTCTAATGGGATTTCTACTAAAATTTTGATAGAGTTTTCCCTAAAATAAAAAGATTAAAACTTGATATATATCATATGTCAAATAACAATTTGAATTAATAAACATAAAATAACAAGCTAAAATTACCCATTCTATCCATAGCCTAGGACTTGTATCATATCATGATGGCATTATACCTTAGGGGAAACATATCATGTTATCATCATAATATATATTATCCACTGAAACATGCCAATGCTTCACTTTATACATCATTTGAATTCTTTAAACTACAATCACACCATTACAATATGAATTACAATT
>JAYJMB010007679.1:0-10004 GCA_036873735.1 Pouteria campechiana
ATCCATTAAATATAATCTTTGCATAATTTTATTATTTATTTCTTAATTAAATTTAATTTTAACTAAAATTTGCCAAAAATTACTCGCAACTTTATTTTTTAGCTATCCACATGCAATTTTTGATTTTTCTTCACCTATAAATATTGATTATCGTGTGACCTTATCATACTCACATAATATAGATATTCCATCTGTTTTAATATATATAGATATATATATTTTTCATAAAACAAATCTATCTTTTTCAGTATTTACATGTTTGGCATTCCATCGATTTAAATTTATTTTATTTTTCACTTAAATGATTTATTTAATACACTTTAATGTACTCTAAACCTCATCCTCATGTTTATATTAATAATCCATTCAATTTCATAACTTTTTTGTAATAATTTTCTTAAAAATTTAATTATACAATTTGTTGACCAGACAAAAATTACTGAAACTTTACAATAGCAAAAATTTGCATTTTTGAAATTTTTCAGGGCCTTACATTCTTACCCCCTTATAAAAGTTTTGTCCTCGAAACTTCAAATATCAGTCCCCAAGTCACAATATCAGATCATATCTCTTATTCGCTGTACTACATTTCCACTGCGCACACTAATATTTAAAACAGTCAAAGCATATCCTCATCACACTCACATTAATATGGATATTCTATCTATTTTAATATATATATTTTTTTCATAAAATAAATCTAACATTTTTGGTATTTACATGTTTGGCATTCCACCGATTTAAATTCATTTTCTTTTTCACTTAAATGATTTATTTAATACACTTTAATGTACCCCAAACCTCATCCTCGTGTTTATATTAATAATCCATTCAATTTCATAACTTTTTCATAGTAATTTTCTCAAAAATTTAATTATACAATTTATCGACCCGACAAAAATTATTGAAACTTTACAATAGCAAACATTTGCATTTTTGAAATTTTTTAGGGCCTTACAATTTGTTTCCAACAGTAAATTATTATTTTATGTTTGATAGGTTAAGTACATGAAATGGAGAATTCAAGCAAAGGAATCATCATTGGAGAAAAGGAGTATTAAGGAAGCAAATCTAGCTAGCAACATTAGTGTTGTAATGCCCAAATAAAAAATGATCATGGGAAGAGGGTAGCAACATTGGCATCACGGAGCCCAATTTGGGGCCACGGCACCGGACTTCCTTATATGGTGGACGGTTCATTGGGTATTCTTCTTTCATTTCCCTTTACGTGCCCTAACCCCCTTTCAATCCCACCCCTCTCCAAACCCATCCTCTCACCTTCTAAATAGCCAAAAACCCTTGATCAATCCACGATAACATCATCCCATCTCTTCTTCATCCACCAATCCTACTCTAAAAGCCCAAATCTCCCTACTCATCATCTTCCACACCCCATATTCAAGGTTGGGTTTGACGGCTTGAGAAAGTTCTCTCTACTCCAATTTCTTTATTGCAATATTTTTGCTGGATTCCAATAAATTGGAGGTGAAGTTGGTGTGTTGGGAGGAAGTATTTTCATAGTGCACACTAGGTGTTTGATGAATTGCTTAAGGAAAAATGTTTGGGGTGTCTCTATGGAAATTATTACAAGCAGATGTGTTTGAAGACTGTTTTGTATTGGAGTGAAATTGGGAGCCCACATTAAGGCAAATTCGAAGAAGAATTAAAGTGCATGTTACCTATTTGAGGAATTGCCTCATTGAGGAAAGGTCACTATTTTACAAAGTTTAGGATTTTCTCATTGTCCATTAAGTGATATTCACTACAAGGAACAATTCTTTGGAGTTGAAGGACTATATACACACCATGCCTCTTGAAAAATCAACTTTCTCTAGACCATCCAAGAAAAGAAGAAGAGTAGATTATGATCCACATATTCAGCTTACTTTCTTCAATGGACAAGCAACTGATATTTATTGAAAATCCATTATGAATCAGAAATGCATCCAAGAAAGAGGGTTTGATGCAGCATATGGTTCCATTGATGATATCATTGCCAATAGAAATTGGGAGAAGTTCACAACACAACTAGGCTTTGCTATAGTGCCAATTATCAGAGAATTCTATGCAAATGCTAGGGAGCAACATAAAGTTGATCCAAGAGGGCTACAGGAACTTGTAAGGGGGAAGATGGTGCCTTTTGACAGATCCATAATCAACCAATTATATGAACTCATAGACATTGAAGAGGATGAATACTCAATATGGTTAAAGTAGGGACCAGATTTTGACTCTATCATCCATTTCCTTACCAAACCAGGTAACCATTCGAAGATGAAGAATGACAAAGTGCTCAACTTTCCATGAGGGTAACTGAAAGCAAAGAGTCGGGTATGGCACTATTTCATCTCAACCAAATTGTTGGCAACAAGCCATGTCTCGAATGTCACAAGAGAGCGAGCTCTATTATACTATGCTATACTGATGGGTTGTCCATAGATGTGGACTGAGTAATTGAGTGATCCATCATCTCATTCATGATTGGACGACTGACAAGTGGACTTGAACATCATTTATTTATGAGTTATGCTTGATGGTGGGAGTCCCTACCAGTGCCTCAAAAGAGCTCCAACATCCTTGGCCATCAATCACCTATTCAATTCTAACCACATTTGAGATTACAGGTGGTACAGGTGTTGAAGATGGTACATCGTCTGCTGCACCGAGCTCTTCCTAGCAAAGACCAGCAATGCAACCTCCTCCTAGGGAACCCATCATAGCTGATTTACAAAAGTAGATTGAGGAAATGAGAAACTTAAAAGAGCATTGGTAAAATCAATTGATGATGGAGTAAAAGCAGCAATTCAACTACCTTGTGTATTACAACCATGCACTTAATGCGATGTTCCAGAATTGCAACATGTCACAAGGTGCCAGTTCCTTCATTTTTCCTACTCCACTTTTTCACTGCTTTCCCCACCTTCTGAGTCTTACAAGTTGGAGGATGACACAAAAGACTGACCATATGCATATCAGGGAAGTTCTCAATTTCATTGCTTCATTAAACATTGAGGACTATGTTTGTTTCAAGTTTGGGGGGTTCATAGCTATTTAGTTATGTTATTGTGTTTAGTGTTCTATCTATTTGTGTTTAGTTAAATGTGGTTGTGTTGGTTTATGAAAAATGTAAAAAAAAAAAATTAATTGTGTGTTTTGATCATCAATTTAGGGTCATCATTGAAAACCAATGACATGTAAATGAAATTTAACAAGGGTTAGGATGAAAATGATGGACATCATTATTGTTTGTATGCTTAACTTGATTACTTGTCTAATTTACTATAGATTCCTTTTACACATTGTTCACATAGCCATTTCTTTTTAATGCATTGAGTACTTAGCATCAGTTAGGTGACTAAGCATGCATAGTTCAGTTGAACTCTAGAATTCATTGCAATTAGTGGTTGAGATGAACAACAGATAAAAGAAAAGTATGTATAAATATTTATCCATTATTTAGAGGGATTACATCTCCATGAATTGAAAAGAAAATAAGTTTTAGGGTGTGGTAGTAATACAGCCTAAGGATTAGGGGGATCACATTAAAAGAAGAGAAATGTGAGGAATGTGATGGTAATAGAGCCCACAAAAAGGAAAAAAAGAAGAGTAAAGAAGTAAACAAAGAAAGGAAAACATCATATGCTCATCTAATATAGTCTCTCTAGCTTAATTAGTGAATTCGCAAGGTTTGAATTGAACATGTGTTGCTTGGTTGCATGAATGAATATGAGTATGAAGTGATTAGATTGAAATGATTATAATTGTTGTACATGCATTTGGAATCTAAGGTAGAAAGGACAATGCTCAGGTTGAAATTTTGGAGATACACGATAGCTTGAAATCTTCTTCTTAACCATGTTAATTTTATTGAGGTTTTTGAACAATGAACTTGATCAATGTGTCTTGTGTCCTTTTAAAAATTTATTCTTTTATTCTACTCGAGGATGAGCAAATGACTAATTTTGGGTGTATTTGGTAAGTGAATTTTATTCTCTTATCTTTTATATTATTCCATCTTGTTTAGTTGTTTGTTCTTGACAAGTTTAGATGTGTTTCATTGGATTTTATTGGTTTTTATAAGTGCCATAGATGGAGAAAGAATGGAGCCAAACTAAGGAACAAAAATGCAACTCAAAGATAGAAGAAATGGAGTAAGAAAGAAGCAACAAAACTAGGTAGATATGCTAGCACCGGGGTGCCTAACTCGACCAAACCACCTCAGGAAACTAGCAAGGGGCGCCAGCACCGATGCAGATTTTAAGCTTCATTTTGCGTTGGGTTTTTTAGCAGCGAGAAGAGTTTTTGAGGGGGACTTCTTGAGCTATGTTTTAGGGAGTCTTTGGCTAGGTTTTCTAGGGTTTTTGATGAGATTTTGAGGAGGCTTTGAAGAGAAGAAGATCGATTACCGAAGATTAAGAGAAAGAGCTTGGATTCAAGGATTGGAAGTCAAGTGGAAAGGGGAAAATTTTGATTTTCTTTATTTCAATTGCTTCTTTCCTTGTAATTGTAGATTTCATTTTGGATTGAAATCATGATGATATAGAACATTTATTTGGTTGATTTACTTTTCATCATGAGTAGCTAATCCCCCCCTTTCTATAGGGAAGATAGAGTTTATGTGAAATTCATGGATTAATCAATGATTTGCTTGATTGACATTGTAATTTAGTTTAATTATGATATTTGGTGTTGAATGCCTTCAATTGATTGGCCATCTATTGAATGTTCATTTATTTAGGGTTCGACACTCGAGAGAGGTAACCCCGAATAGAATCTAAGCATCACAACATAAAATCATAAATGACTCGAGAGAGCTTTTATGTTTTATGAAATCCTTCTAGATAACCATTGATCTTAATGTATACCCTTTATTTTGATTTTTATAAGGATATTGAAATTAGAAGTGGGAATAGATTTTTCAGAGAGGAGGTTAAGTGAATTGGGATTCCTGATTTGTAAACCAATGTAATGATCAATTGGTAATGAGTTAAAAACATCATGAATGAAGCATAAACAAAATCAACCCCCTAGAATCTTCATGCATTGATTTATTCTATTCAAGCTTATCTATTTTATCTAGATAAAATTAGAATTATTCAAAGTAATAGCTAGTGATGAATTAAAATACACAATCCCTATGTATACAAAAACCCTCTTGTCACTACATTATAAAACTTGACATGGTACACTTGGGTATAATCTACAATGGACAATGGTCATCCAGCTCATAACTATAAATTAAATCTACTCAATTCATCATACTTAGAATCACATATTTAGTTATTATATATCTAAAAATTATATCAATTGAACACTCGAATGGATTACAAAGTTCATCTTATTTAAAAGTGTATATTGTAAGCAAAAATGCATGGTTTTGATAATAAAAAAAACTTAATTAAATATTATATACTAATGCTTAGTGCCAAGCTTCTAGTATGTAGAATTCAATTGTAGGCTTTATGAAAAATGAGCACAGAAAACATATTTAAAGGATAAAGGCTTGGCAGAAGCAAAAGACGAAGTACCGTTATAGACAAAGCTCAAATGAAAAGAATTCAACTGAGTTTCCATTCATTTATCAAAGTGGAGATTATATCTAACGACTGCAAAGCAGCAGACTTTGTCTATCACAAGTGAGCAACAGTCAAGCTAATGATTGTTTGATTAAAATAGACAAAGGCGGATAAGTGAAGGTCGTCTGACAGAGCAGAGAAGTTCATCTAGCGGAGCAATGACATTTGTCTATACATCTAAACTCGCCTACGATTTGCAACAGATAATCCAATAGATGAAGCGGTGAAGAAAATTTGTTTGTGCCTCAATGATTAGTCTATTACTTGCAATAAACAATGCAACATATGAAACAGTGAAGAAAATTTGTTTGTGCTCTAACAATCCATTTGTTACTTATAATAGACAACCCAACAGATGAAGAGATGAATAAAATCCATTTGCGCTCCAATAGTTCATCTGTTACTTATGATAGACAACCCAATAGGCAAAGTGATAAGGAGAATATTTGTCTGCAAGAACTAGATTTGTCTGCTACTTACTATGGACAAACTGGAAAATGAATGGATTTTGTTTGATGAACAGCCGGACAGATAATTCGTCTATCATAAGTAAAAAGGAACAACGAGTAAATCAAAGTGTTGGTCTCCATTCAACATTAGTAACACCCAAAGTGTTGGTCTCCATTCAGCATTAGTAACACCCTTTCTATATTAATGAAAGAATCAATCATTGTAGTAACACCTCAACCAATGCCTATTAAGAATCTAGAAATCATCTTCTCAAAGGTTAGTGCTGCAAGTATTTTAGCAAACAAGGATTAAGCAGAAGTCAGAAAATTCAAATGTGCTAATTAGAATGGTCTTCTATCATTAATGGAGTTCACCTACCACCAATGGCTAGAATTCAAAGTAGTTATAAATGAAGCATCAGTGGAGCAAGAGGAGGTAACGAAGTACTAGGGAAAATATTCAAAAATTCTCTTGAGAGCATTTGCTGATCTAAGCCAAACCTTCTAAAATCCTTCAAGAGTCAAGAGCTTTACATTCAAACCTTCCTCAACTTTCTTTTAAGGCTCCCAACCACCTTTCAGGAAGATCATTTACTTTTATATTTAATTTTAAGAAACCTTCCCCTGTGCTTATTGAGAAATACCTATGCTTCAACTTTCGATATTCATTCTTTGTAAATTCCTTGAGCTAGTGGTTGAGACTAGACTCAAGAAGAGCTATGATTGTCTGAGCTATTTATTTATGCCCCCTAGAGTTGGAATCTAGAAGAGTACTAGGAGCATTGTGATCATGCCCCCTGGAGCTGAAATTTAGAAGAGCGCTAGAAGCATTATGTTTATGCCCCCTAGAGATAGAATCAAGAAGAATGCTGGGAGCACTATTGTAGTTCTGCTATTGAAAATAGTGAAACCAAAGACACTATTAGGAGAGTGTTATTGGAAGAGTGGAGTAGAGTGTTTACTCGAACCACTATAAAAATCTATGTCTTATTTACTTGTTCATTGGTTGATTGAGTGATTAAATTGATTGTTACCAGGATGTTTAATCCTAAAGGGTTTGAGTAATTTTTTAAGTACCCAATTCACCCCTCCTCTCTTGGGTTTTTGCTTAATCTTTGGGACCAATAAGTGGTATCAAAGCAGTCTACATAAACACTTGTAGTGATCCAATAACAAACCCATCATCTTCTTTATAGATATTCACCAAGGGGTAATTGTCTACTTGGCCACCCCTATTTGATGGAACCAACTTTGCTTATTGGAAGTTAAAAATGAAGCAATTCATTATAGCTAATGATATGGAGTCTTGGAAGGTTATTAAAGTTAGAATCACTCTTCCCACTACTGAAGTAAATGTATGGACTAAAGAGGAAGCCACCTCAGTCCAAAATAATGCAAAGGCTATGAACTCTTTATTTTGTGGATTATCTTCATTTGAGTTTGATAGAGTATCCTCTTGCACTACTGCAAAAGATATTTGGGATAAGTTAATGTCTATTTATGAAGGATCCTCATAGGTCAAAGGAACTAAAAGGAATATGTTAATAGGAGAACTAAAAAATTTTAAGATGAAAGAAAGGGAAAGCATATCACAAATGTATTCTCATTTTTCTAAAGTTACTAACGATTTGAAAGGATTATAAAAAGAAGTCACAAATTCTGAACAAGTAATGAAGATACTGGGGGCTCTACTAGAATCTTGGAACCAGAATATCGCAGTAATAAAAAAAGCAAAGGACCTGAATACTCTTTTGGTGGACGATCTTATTAGCTCACTGATGTCACATGAGCAGATCAAAAGTAAGAGAGAGGAAAATCCAAAGAAAAGTATTGCTCTCAAAGTAACCAAAGAGAGTAGCAGTGATCCGACATCACAATCTGAAGATGATATGGCCATGTTGGTCAGAAACTTCAGAAACTTTGCAAGAAGCAGAGAGGCAGTACCTCAAGGAGGCAACCTAGACAACAGAAGAAAATAACTGAAAGAAAGAAGGATCTTCCCAGAAGGATCTTCCCACATGCTATAGATGTGGAGGGATCGGACACATATCTCCTAAGTATCCCAATGAAGAAAAAGTAAATATGAACAAGAAGGAAGAAATAAAAGAAAAGAAATACTTTAAGAAGTCTTCAAGAAACCAAGCTGGAGGAATGTGCGTGAATGATAAAGACTCATCAGGGACAAACTCAAGTGAGAAAGGTGATAATGAAGTTGGACACCTTGTAAGAATATACTGCATGACCTAGATGGAGAACAAATCAATAGATTAAATCACCACCAAAGACCAATGCATAATGGAGCTGGAGACAGAGGTAAATTCTTACTACTCCTATAGTTTTGACTCTTCAAGATCGAATAGCACTTTTATCAAATGCAAAAAAGTGATGAGTTACAACAAGATATAACTCCCTCTTCAGTGAGTTTGAATTGCTTGGCCAAAAACGCACTCAAAAGAAAAGACACTTTCATACAATGATTAAAGTAAATTCTATATTGGCAGAAAGAAATTTATCTCTACAAAAAGAGATTGGAAATATGAAGAATGAGATAAAGATATTAAACAGTATGTTGAGTAAATTCTCCAATCTAGGAGAATCTGTGACTAAGTTCATGAGAATGACCGGTCAAACCAACAAAAAAGAACTTGGTTGTGAATGATTAGATAATGAAAATTCATAGAAATTTGCTAGATGGTCCATGGGAGTGAACCTCATAGAAAAAGGAAAAATTGTCCAAACATTAGAAGGTTCATGAGTTATCCCTAGGTAAAGAAAATAATGGAACATAGTGCACTAAGTAAAGTTCAAAATACTTGTTATTTTTGCAACAAAATTGGACATAAAGTGTATGATTGCTATGCTAAAAAGATACAAGCAAAAGGTGCAAAATTAATATGGAGACCTAAGAAATATGCACAAACTTCTACCACACTCAATTTCACTAACACCATTGGACCTATGTAATGCCCCTCCTCCCTAGAGCATTACTAGTGGTAAATTCAGAGAAAATTTTGGCAAAGTCTTCCCTGATTTACCACCGTTATCCTATAAACAACATGCTAAACCACAATAACTATATAACAAATAACCTCAAATATGCAAATATAATATGGCCACGTTCAGGCCCTACCATTTTCTACACAAATTATATAACTACTGCTTCCAAAACACACATCGCCACAACACCCACAGACCAAGATTGGGGTACACTATACCCTAGCTGTCAAATCACATACACCCACGTCAGTGCTCTGCTCATCCGAATTCCATTATTTTCAATGCAATTTAATTCATGCTAGTATAATAAATTAATTATGGTTTCATGGGGTAGATAATGCATGTTTAAAATCATATAACTCATATACAAAAATTTTAGATTACAACTGCCCAAATTGTAATTCAAAGAAATCAAATTGAACTTAAAATAACTTAAAACAACTACCTACTTACCTTAATTAATTGAAAAATTTGCATAGCCCTCATGCTCCAATTTTCACCCTCTAATGAATCTATAATTCCCTATTAAAATTTTTAGCAAACCCCCTTGAATTAGGGTTTGAAATTCATTGAAAATAAATCAAGTTTTGCATAATATTCTTTTATAAGCATCATCACCATTTAAATTAGATTAAACACTTACCTTAATCTTCAAATCCTTTGGTGGGTCCAACTGATCAGCAATATTTTACCATATTTGGGTGACTACCACTTCTTGTTGTCAAGAGAAAATACATCTTATAGCCCACTAATTACTTAAATCAACATTTGCTATGGATCACTTGAAGCAAAATTACCTAAAATGGAAAATTGGGATGATGGGGATGGAGGGTTTATGTTGGCTAGCATGGGCTGGAAGTTGAGAATGATGGAAATGGGATGGGCATTGCAAAAACAAACTTTTTATATTATTTTTTTTATTTTGGTAGTCTATGCTCTACCCACTTCCATGCATATTCACTCTCTTGAATTTTCAAAATGC
>JAYJMB010007680.1:0-10004 GCA_036873735.1 Pouteria campechiana
TCTCATTTGAAGGTAAATATACATCTTTGGAAACACTCTCCCTATTTATGACGCCACCTAAGTTTAAATTAAAATGATTTTTTGAATTTTAACTAACCTAGGATACAAAGCATGACGAGGACTGTATGGAATACAACCTATACATCATCACGGGCTCCAAACAAATGAAAATTTTCATGGAAAATATTATTTTCTTCCAAGGGATGTTTGGTAGGGTGGAAAAAAATTGAAAAGGCAAAGAAATTGGAAGGATAGCATAGAATAATTTCAGTCATAAAGTAAATAAAGTTAATAATTAAAATAACTTGAGAACAGTGATAGAAAATGTATATTACAATGGAGAAAAAAAAGGAGGAAGGTTAATATATGATAGGCATATATTAAAGCATACATTTGGACATATAGTTTTCAAGGAACCCCGGGAAATAAAACTCCCATGAAATCATCCAATTATCTATATTCAATGTGCTAATCATATTTTTATTTGTTCTTGCAGCATTTACTCTCATTAATTGCAGTCTTCCTCGACCTAAGCAATGATATCATTAACCGAGGACAGTGGAAAAAATGTCTTTTTTGAAGTAAGGATAACTTAGAGCTCTAGGCTTTACCCAACCGGCGAAGTTGGGCATAACTAAAATTTAAACTATTCACTAATTTTTATTTTGATATAAAAGATTTATGAAAAAGTCACAACCACTGATTTTCTATTTGAGCCAATCTCATCAACGATACGATTTAAACCATCAAGATAGGTAGACTTCATTTCAGGTAGTGTATAATTTATATTTTTAACCAAATCCATAAACTTGTGTAATATATATTAATATTTAAATTATGGTACTTATATCTGGCATATTTCTTGAAACATAGATATTTTAGCTTTTCTTTTGGTTTTTATAAAGCATATGAATAACCAAAATTTGTAATCTTTGTATGGTGAAATTAAAATTCAAAATATGACAAAATAGTATGTTTAAATTGCATGATTCCTGGTTTCATGCCCCGCTCGGCTGGTGTCCTACTTGATACTCTCACCTTTCTTTGGAGGAAATTTTTTTTGGGTGTCTTGCCTGATCTTTTCTCTGTGATGCAGCGAAAGAGTTAGAAAAGTTCCTACCTAACTCCTTTTTACTATGTTTTTCATACACAATTATGTTATTCATCATCTAAAAGATCTATTTTTTTATTATCTATATTTTTAATTATTATTATTTGAAAACCGTAACACAGGGTAAATCCTACGATTGACGGATTAGCTACGTTAGGAGACCTATCCCAAACCCAACACAACTCTGTGCAGTCCTGCTTGGAACTAAGTAAGGGTGCAACTTAGGTTAGGTTGCTTTGAACCCGCCCGACTCAACCTAAACTTTTTTAGGGTTTGTTTTTTTTTTTGAATTTTGTGTTTTTAAATTTGGGTTGAACCCAAACTCAAATTACTGCATGGGAGAATTTCAAGTTGGCACCAATCCAACCCAAACCCACCCAAATTATTGTAGCATATGTAAGTATATATTATAAAAAAAACCCTAACCTCTTATCCCAATATCCCATCCCCACATCGCCCCAACCTCCATTCTCCCTTGCCCAGTGCTTGACGCATCCCCTACCCAAGTGCAAGTGTATCATCTGGCATTCGCTACCGCTGCCCCCCATCCTAGCTAACTACCTCTGGTCATCAGTCTTCTGCTTCATTTCCATCGCCGTTTAGCAATAGCTCTCAGCAAAAGCCATTTGTGAAACCCATTTAGGCATTTAGCTTTCCATCTGACAAAACCCATCTGTCTCTTCCATCTCCTTCCATTTCGGCGAAACCCAACCTCGTCCCTCTTAGCAGTCGACATCTCCTTTCCATCTGGCGAGTGTCGAGCGGCGAAACCCATTTTTTGGCAATGTAACCCAACTCCAGTGAAATTTTTGGTTGCTACCATAGTGTCCCTACCCATCCATTCATTTCTCCCAAGCCATCTTCCATCCCTACTGTAGCTATTGCTGCCAACTCCATCCCCTGCTGCTGCCAATGGCTAACTCCCGTTGCTACTGCTACCGACAAACAGAAATAGCCCAAACTCCATTTGGTCCTTAATTTTAACTTATTCTTGTAAAACTCCACTTGGTCCATAAAGTTGATCTTGTATGTCCCTTCTTAGGCTTTATGTATTCAATAATATTTTCTATTTTATATTTCAGTTATTTTAACATCATAAATAAGAGGAATATTAGCTGAACAGTTTCATTTCTTTTCCTATATTGATTTTTTAAGAAGTTCCCTTATGCTGCTAACAGGACTATGTGATTATTCTAATCTTCATGCTATTGGTCTGTGATGGAATTAGGGTTAAAATATGATGTTTTCAACTTAGAAACCTTTCAAATAAATCAATGTAAAAAGTTGAATGCTGAAGGAAGTGAATTTTCATAATTTTTGTAAGAAAGGGATAATGCATCTCTTTTGACGTCTCATTTTTTGGGGAGTGATGGTGCTTCCCGGTGAGTTTTTGGGTTCCATGTCCAACTTTGTTCACTAATGACAATGTTAATTGTTCAGTGAGTTATCTATATAGAGATGATGATTTTATTTACTATTGGATCTGCAAACCTTAGTTCTATTGGTGTTTTCCTTTATACTTCTGTTGTAGGTTCACAAGCATAGGTGCTTTTGCCCAAATGGCCAAATAAGGGGGCAGAATCTTTATAAAAATTTCATTCTTGATGTTCCTCAAATTCCTGGTTACATGGAATTTCGAAGTTGTCGAGTTCATTCAGGGTTCGTTTCCATTCCTGTTATCTGTTTTATCATTTTCTAGTAAGAATAATATATAGGTTCCAAATTTCAGTTCATTAACTTAATAGGAAACATTCAATTAGCTGTACTGCTTGTAAATACATACTTTTACTGTGACCTAGTCTTTTTAAAGTTCCTTACATGATTGGTTATCATTTTAATGCTTGGCAAGGACTAAATGGTGAAGCTACTAAGCCTATGATAAAATAATTAGAGGACAAGCAGGAGGAACCTCAGGACCCTAAGGTGGAGTTTGCAATTGCTGGTGCTATCCGGGAGTGCTGTGGATTGGAATTTTTTTGGGGATGATTCAAGCATGCAACTTTGCCAGCTTATCATAGATATGAGAATTTACTATGTAATTGTTCTAATCTTCATGCTATTGGTTTATAATGAAATAGGACGCTGCCTTCTATGTCCTCAAGGAAGATGCCTCTCCATGCATTTATGGATCATTTGAGAAACAAAGGTGGTCATATGCATGTGCCAAGTAACTAATTTAAAGGCTGATATATGGTAATGATTGTTTTTTGACTTAGCTGCTTGTAGATAGTAATTTGCATTCATATTATCTTCCATGGGTTTTCGTCTTATCCTCTAAATTCAATGCTTGCAGCTGACGGTGTTGAAAATGACTTTGAATTTACCATTGTGAGACTGTTCAATTGGATTGGACAAAGAATGGATTTCATTCTTGCCATTGATGGTCAAGTGAAGGGGTTCCAAGGGTTTTGGCATGCTTTAGTAATGTGAATAGTTTTTGGTATGAAGATGTAGATTGAGTCATTCTTTTGTATTGAAGTCTTAGTATTTTCTTTTATATTTGTTGCTCCAGTGCAACTGATGGAGTTCTTATGAATCTTATTAGGTAATTCAGTCTTAGTTTGACAAGAATCGTGCTTGGATATCCTAAATAGCATATAGGTTGCTACAAGCTCTCCCCTTGCACCATGATCTTCTACATTGTTTTATGTTTAGTCCTATGAAGCTTTTGAGTAGCCTTTTTCTTTTCTTTTCTTATCATAATCTTTTCCTTTAGTAATGAAACTAATTATTTACTTGATGCAGAAGCTCATACTTCAAAATTATGAGAAGATAAACAACTATGTAATGCAAATGCTAGGTCGTACAGGGAGACCTCAATATGACTCTCATGGGGAAGGAATAATTTTGACTGATCATATTGAGTTAACATATTATCTCAAAAATTTATTCTAATGTTTCTATTTTTTTCCTTATATCATCTATAATGGATTCTGTACATCACAAAAAATGCTTGATTTGGATACATTCTTCAATACAATTCAAGATAGTTAATTCAATTTACAATTTTTTTGCTTTCAAAATGCAATTGACAGTTGAAACCATTACAAGTACTGAAAATGTAACTTTTTTACTTCTTTACATAACTCGAATTCAACTCGAACCTAACTTATTGGGTTAGAGTTAGGGTTGAGGTTTTAAAATTAGGGTTGGGTTATGGTTGATATTTTAGACCTTAGGTTAGGGTGAGGATTGACCTAAACTCAATCCCGACTAACCCGAGTTGCACCCCTAGAATAAAGACCACTACAAGAAAGACTACTCTCTTCATTATTTATATCCCTTTCTAAGATCCTATTTGTTGAGTCCAAATCTCATAACAACTTGATTTTGAGCACACATATGAGTGAAAAAAGAGAGCACTTACAACTTTATTTTTCAAGTGTTATAAAAGTTAAAATGAAAAATATAAGTTTAACATAAAGGAATTAAAGCAAATGTGTTTAAGGACTAAGTTTCTTCAAAGAACAACTCAAATTGGTCTAGAGACACTATAAAACAAGTCAAGATACAAGAAAATATGTAAATGTCAAGTTTCTCTGAGAGTTCACATGATAGAGGACAACTCAAAGGAGAAGTATCATCTAACAAAGAGTTCTAGAAGAACCTAGAATCATGTCTAAGGTAAAAGTTCTTTACAGAGGAGATTATAGCGGAGAACTTAAAAAACTATAAAGGTTTGCAGATTAGCTGTTAGTAGTAGTTAAAGTTGTTAGAGCTAATAGAGAAGTCTATAGAGGAGAATTGGTCAACCATAGTGGTTTGTTATTAAAATTATAATTACTTTTTTGCAAAAAGTATTGATAGAGGAGACGTCACGCGTTAATAGAGGTTTGTTATTATATCTGACAACAACCACTGACTTTAGAGGAGTTGACAAAGGTCTTCAGAACATTCTCTATTGAGTCTAAGTGTGTGTTTTTGATAAATATAAAACTCATATGTGACTTGAACTTAAGATAATGAATTTTTGTTAAAATTTTGAGTGATAGAAGAGTCTTACAAAGGAGACAAGAGGGACTACAAAGTTCTATTATGTCCATTGGAAATGTGATTATATAATGTTAGACTGATATATGAGACCATAGAGGAGAGTACCTAGGTGACAAAGGTCTTTTACACTCATTGCCTAGTTGGTTGTTCTGAGTCACAACAATAGAGGAGATGCACAGGTCTATAGAGGAGTTCAACAGAGGTCTATTGAGATCTCCGCAATGGTCATATTTTATAAAGGGAAACTACAGAGGAGACCACATACCTCTTCGGGCTTGTGAACATCCACTAGAGATTTTGATAGAGGAGAGGTGACGAAGACAGGTTTGTCATCATAACAATGAAAAATCCAAGTGGCGATCTAATGACTAGTTTTCAATGGTCTTCCTCCAAATGGTCAAGAACCTCTTTAGAACTTATAAATAAAAGTTCTATTAAAGAGAAAGAGGATTCTTGAGGGTTCCATAAGCTAAAAATAAAGTATTCACAAGAGATCCAATCAAGCTTCCAAGTGCATTCACTCCAAAGTATCTCAACATTCAACGAGTTTCAAGCCATATCAAATATAATTCTAGAGGTGTCTAATTCACTTTGTATTCATTAAGTAATCCTTACTCTTAAGCTTTTATTATACACATCTTAGCTTATTTAGAGGTATTACATTTGTATAATCTTTATTTGGGTCTTGAAGTTTCTGTTACTAAGGAAGAGGATCCTTATAATAGTGGAGCAGTGTTAAGAGTTTCTTGGTAAGCTTAGAGAAATTAGGTAGTGTAAGAGTTCTTAGTGATCTTGGTAAAACCAAGGAAGCTATGATTCCAAAAGTGGATAATGAAATTTAAGGTTGTGGAAACCTTGAAAAGTGGAGTAGGTGTTGAGTAGACTTAAACCTCTATAATCTTTGTATGTTTATTATTTTGTATGTTTATGTGCTTCCACTGCTATCTTTTTTTTTTACACTTGCAAATCCATTTAATTTTTAATCTTGCTTAGTTTTATGTTTTTCCAAATATCCTATTTCTATACTAATAGGTGTTGAACATATACTCTTAAAATAACTTGATTTTGATGATAAACATTGTTAACCAACCATATTTTGATGATGAGCAAAGACATGAGTAAAATATTAAGGAACTAATAATTCATTCTTAAGCATTTTGTAGAAATATTTTTCAATACTTAACTTCAGAATAATCTTCATAATGATCAAAAGAAGAAACTAAGTAAATTCTAAAGAAATTCAAGTATATAAATCATAGATATATTTAAAAGAAGAAAATAGAAAGTTTAAAGTTTCAAGGAAGCTCAGAGTCAACTTCGGGTTTAAAAGTTCATTCATTTGGAGTTGCTCATGCATTTTAGAGACAAGAGATTAACTCTTCAGAATCAGCAAAGGCATTTCAGAGCCACTGGAAAGCTTCGAAGACTGAAGGAAAATCTTTTAGAGTCACGAAGTCACATGCTTCAGGGTCACAAAATCATGAGCTTCTGATTCGGGAAAAAAAATGCATTGAAGCCAAGATAAGTGTTTTTGGAGCTACTGAAGCACTTCGGAGACCCAAAAAAATAACTTCAAAAGTGACAACATTGCTTCAGAGTGAAGGGCTCTCGAATTTCAGAGTTAAGTCAAGCACTTTGGAGTGGAGTCAAATAACTTTAGAGTCGATAAGGTATTTCAGAGATAACAAACTACAACCTTTGGAGTTAATAGAACATTCTTCAGAGAACATGACTTGTCAAAGTCAGAAGGGAGGTACTTCGGAGACAAGTAAAATACTTTAGAGTTCAAAGTTAGTTTCCTTTGAGTCACTGAATATCTACTTCAGAGACAAAGAAACATTTCGGAGTTTGGAGTCAATTCCTTTGGAGTCAACCTCCATGGTCCTGACGTGAGTCATTTCGGTCATGTTGTTTTGAAGCCTCCAAAACATATCTTTGGAGCATCCGAAGATACGAAAATGTGTGAAGTATATGAACAAACTACCTATCTCTTAAAAGCTCGGAGGATCTAAAGCTAATTCATAGTCTACGAAACCTCATTGAAAGTACAACAATTATAAATTCAAATAGTTCTTAGCATTTAATGATTTTCATCTACCATAGCAGAGAAAGTTAGTAATCTCAATATAAAAGAAGTTAAGTGAGATCGAAAAAGAAAATAGTTTCACACTGAAAAATACGAGAGAGCATTTACTAAGTCTTTAAGGCATTTTTTCCATGATTTCAACTCCACTGTAGTTCATTCAAAGAAGCATTCAAAGCCATTCATTTAACAACTTATGAAAAGTTAAATCCTACTACTCTTATTGTCATATTATTTATATTTACTGCTTTCAAACTTCATACAAAATTAGCCTACTAGAAGCATCAATCTTGTACACATTTATTTCTGCATATCTCTGTAAGTTTGAGAACTTGCCTCTGTCTAGTGAAAGCAAGTAGAATACTTGCCTGGTATTTGTATAAGTAAGTTGGTGAGCTTGAAAACCAATAGGTTTATTTGTTTGATCATAAGATTACTGACCAAAGAAGGTGTTAGTGGAACCTAAGTTTAGCAAGTAAGGTTAACTCAGAGAAGTGAAGTAGGAACCCAAGTGAAGAGCTGAACTACTATAAAAATATCAGTTTAAGTTCATTGTGTTATTAGTCTTTTCTTTACTCTTGCACTTTAATCTTTATTTGGCCAAAAATTTTAAAGACTCAATTCACCCCTCCTTTTGAGTCACCATCTGAATGGGACCAACAATTGGTATCAGAGTAGGCTTCACTAGTTATATATTACTATTTCATTCATATAACTTATGAAGAGATCTCTATGGCTAGTTATTTCTATAACACTTTTGCTGAAGTTTAATCCATTTTTAGACCTCTACTATTTGATGGTACAACCTATGGATATTGGAAGATAAGAATGAAAAACTTCTTGATTGCTGCAGATTATCAGTTATAGAAAACATCAATGATGGAATGATTGTCCCAAACACCGAAGATGAATACACTACCAAGGACATTCTAGTAGCTGAAAAAGATGATAAGGCAAAAAATTACCTTTATTGCACTCTTACATCCTTTGAATTTGACAAGATATTCTTTTGCGATACTGCAAAGGAAATCAGGGACAAACTAGAGATTGTAAATGAAGGCACAAAACAAGTAAGAGAAACTAAGATAAATTTTCTTATACAGGATTATGAAGCTTTCAACATGAAGGAGATAAAATCAATCTTAGACATGTTTGGAAGGTTTCAAAAGATAACAAATGGGCTAAATTATATAGGAGAAAAGTATGTAGAGCCTAAAATGATGAAAAAAATTCTAAGATCTTTGTCAAAGCAATGGATGCCCAAAGTAAAAGCAATCCAAAATGCAAGGAATCTAGACACAATGAGTCTAGAAGAACTTATGAGTTCTCTTATGACTCATGAGGTGTTAATGAAGCAGAAAAATACAGAGAACCAAAGGGCAAGAAAGCAATTGCTCTTAAAGCTGAGTTAGAGAATGATGAATCCCAAACTGATGCTTCAACAAGTGGAGATGAAGACGAGGAAATGACAATGATTACAAGAAGATTCGAATCTATGTAAAGAAGAAAAAGTTTGGAAACAGTTCAAGGAACAATTTTGGAAGAAATTACAGAAAGAAAGAACCACCTACCTGTTATAATTGTGAGAAACCTGGATACATAAAGTTTGACTGTCCAGAGCCAGACAAGAGACAAAATAATCAGCAAAAGAAGAGGTACAACTCATACTTTGATAGAAAGAACAACAACAACAACAACAAAATAAACAAAAAATTTCAGAAAAAAAGAAAGCTCTAGCAGCATGGTAGATGCTAGATAATATAATAAATGAAAGTGAGAGTGCAGAAGAAGAAGAACATGAAGCTCAAATCAGCCAACTTTCTCTAAACAAAAAGTATTCAAAATGAACTTCATATAAGAATTTGCTTCATAGTAATCCATAAAGAGTAAGTAAATTCTAACTCTAAAACTCCTAGTCATGAAGAAATGTTAGAAAAATTATATTCAGATTTTATGACTTTGAAATAAAAATACAAAGAGACTAAAAAGGAGCTTAAAAGAATTACAATTGAATGCTCTAAGAACAAGGAAGAAAATTCCAAGCTCAAGAGTGGCAACAATACCATTTGTACACTTGAGCAAGTTATAGTTGAAAACAATACTCTGAAAAAGACATTGACTTCTACCTTGTTAAGAATGAAACCAAAGAAGAGAGGTGGATAACAACAACACAGAAAATTTGAGCCTAAATAGACTACAATTTGGGTTTCAAAGACAATTGCAAATGTATTAAATGTAACCCAAACTCCTTTAGTTAAAACAGTATTGCCCAATAAATAATGGGAACCAACATTACTTGCAACTAATCCACTTGGACCCATTCCTAAATGGGTACTAAAAGTTAAGACTTAACTATATCCATACAGGTGTGCTTGGGAGCCATAAAGAGCAACACATGGTATATCGATATTGGTTGCTCAAGGCACATGATAGGGAATAAGGAGCTACTCATGGAGCTGAAAATGAAATATGGTGGAACAGTAACCTATGAGAATAATGATAAAGGTAGAGTAGTTGGGATCAGTAAAGTCGGCCAACCACTATCTACTACAATTTTAGATGTATTTTTAGTAGAAGGATTAAAACACAATCTTCTTAGCGTAAGTCAATTTTGTGACAAAGGCTACAAAGTTGTGTTTGAATCTCAATCTTGTTTTGTACTAGATAAGTCTCAATCAATTATAGTATATGATAGAAAACATGAAAATATATATTTGGTTGATCTTTATGATATTCAAGCTAAGTGTAGCACCCCGCCGGCCCACACCACCCCTGGCCGATGGTTGCTACATATTGATCCATAAATGTGCTGGCCGA
>JAYJMB010007681.1:0-10002 GCA_036873735.1 Pouteria campechiana
TATATATAGATTGACATAACATTTACCTATGGCCCATACCTCAAACAATCTTGCATTTTCTTTATTATTGTATATATTTCTCATCATGACCAGTTGTTTGTATTTATATTTTATTTATGTTAACATTCTATAGTTGTAATGGATGAACGTGAAGTAAATATTTAGGCCACTATAACATTTATTTATAGGTAAAGAATTTTTTCTTTCTTAAATTCTATTCTTTTATTTATTGATTCTAAACATGAGGTTTTTTAACGGCTCAAACTTTGACCCTTACACTTATTTTATTTTTAAGAGGCAAACACTTAGTAATTATCTTTATAGTTTACTATGTTTCTGTTATCATGCAGTTGGTAAATTGTTCAACTTTTGAATAAGATATGCTTTTTTTATTTTTTTTTAGCCTTACATATTTTACTTGCAAGTAGTATATATGGTTAACAATATATTAATTTAATTTATTACTTATAAATTATAGTAGTAAATTTATAAATATAGCATTAATACAAATTTATCTTAGTTAAGATTATATCGGATTTAAACAATATAGAAGATATTAAGTTATCAAATCATATTCTCAATCCAAATTATTGACTCAAATTTAACCCGAATTCAACTCGCATGATGAAATGCATAATCGGGTTGGGATGAAGTCAACTCAATCTACCATATATGTAGTGTTAGGCAAGAGTTTTTATAAATTGGGTGTAGTTAGAATTACTTTGACCCGAGACCTGATTTGCACCCAAGGTAAAGGGCCCATTTTGTAAAAGAAGTGCAAACGAATCTTTACCTCTTTGTAAATTTAATTAACAATAACTATCTTATTATTTTCAATTATTACTAATATTTTTGATTAAAAGTCTAAATGTTTTATCTCTACTTGCTTTATGTATAACATCATCATTGTACATCATAACTACGTTGAAGGTATTATTACTTTTTTTATATCTTTTTTATTTTTTTCTCTTTTTCCACATCTATTTTACATAAGAAATTGTAAAAAAGCTGAAATGAGAGTTTGATCACATGCTTGTCAAAGAGTGTTTACAATCGAGAGGCGGAGGGAAAGGATTTGCGGCTGCTTGCTTCTCGATTCCATAGAAATCGAGCTCAGTCGTAGCTCTGGATAGTGTCAAGTCTACAGTTCGAAAGCTATGGATTGTCGTCGGGTCAGGGGTTGGAGAAGGCCGAGGGAGGGGAGTAAGTCAAGGGGTACTTGCTGCGGCAGCAATGGGTGGGCAGCGGCGGCTGCGGCCCTTAGTTTCCGAGCTAAGGATTTAGGTGGGAAACAGATGAGAGCACCTTGAGAAATTTCGTTGTTTTAACGGATTGTGATGAAAGCTTAATCTCATAAGTATATTTGTAATTTATGTTAAACAATATTAGTTTATTTATAATTTTAAAATCAAAAAGATATATTTGTAATATTTATTAAATAATATGATTGTATTTCTGGGATATTCTTTAATTAAAAAAAAAGAATGCCAAAAATTTTTTGTTGACGATGCTGGTGCGGAGTGCAATTAAAGGGTTGGAACTAGATCGGACGCTGGGATTGGGTTGCATACGGATCCGGGCATGTCGATGGTGCTGGTGCAGATTTAGATTGAAGGGCTACAGGTGAAGCATGGGTAGGAGTGGGTGGAGGCAGGGGCGGCAAGTTGCAGGGGTTTCACCACGGGGAAGAACAAGGACTTCAAGCTAGTTTTGATATTTAAAAAATTTTAACAGCTTTGCTGGTAATTTATATTAAATAATATAGGTTTATTTACAAGTTTTAAAATAAAGAAAATATACTTACAATATTACTTAAATATTGTGCATATATTTGCAAAAAAAAAACAAGAAAAAGGGGTTTTAACATAGTTCAAGTACAATAATTTTTAATACATAAGTTTTAATTTTGAATGCAATGGCTTTAGATCTGATGTAAATTTCAAAATGCTATTTTGGGTTACAAAGTAATCTAATCAAGTGATAAAAATGCCATTTTATTTCCTTAGGCATAGTGCGTATATTTTTTAAAAAATGAAAATTCACCTTTGCGGTAACCTTTTTTATATAAAAAATATTTTTAAATGTGTGGTTGTTTGATGAATAAATTTTTTTGATAAATTTATATTTATTAAAAAATTATTTAAATTATATTTGTATATAATATTTTATTATACGATATTTACATTTTAGATAAAAAATGATAATAAAGATAGTGGTTGGCTTGGATCTAAAGAAAAAAATAATAAAAAAATTATAACTATTTTGTAATTATATGCAAGGGCATTTTGTTATTTAGCTTGATTCTTAAACAATATTAGGTCATTTTTTAATTGAAGATAACTTTTTGCAATTTATGTCAAACCTGAAATTATTGCTCGTAAAATCAAAATTTATAAGTTAAAAAAATATAACTTTACTATACTTAAGATATAAATATAAAAAAAAGTGGCATCATTTAAAAACTTAAGGCCACGCATCACCACCGCTGGGACGAATGGCGGAGCAGACATTATCTGGCAAATACGACGGAAAACAGCTCATTCCCGCCACGCCACGGCAGAACCAAACCTCCGCGGAATAGCAATGCTTTCGAAATTCGTCTGGCCCACTAATTTGAGTGGAAACAAGATATCATGGAAAAATGTTTCAACTATTCACAGATGGACGGACCAGATCTGGAAGGTCAGCCGACATATTAGGAGTTCATGACCGAGACGCACCGTCAACTGTTTTTCGCAGGGAAACTCCGTTACCGCGAGAAGCGGTTTTCTTGACCCCTTGTAACCCCTCCCTCTTTTTTTAAAAAACATAGAAAGTCCTAATTCCCCAAAAGATTCCTTCTTTCTCGCTCCACCTCTATCCCCGGCCGCTTGATCGTTGTGAAATCAGCAACCTCAATTGCAGAAGTCTCCTGATGGCGAAGAGCTCCTTCAAGCTCGAACATCCCCTCGGTTCGTTTTCATCATCTGGATCTTTCCCTCTTTCGATTCGCCTTTTAAAATTCAGTTTTCCATGGATGGTGATTGCCACATGATGATTCGAATGTGGTTTTTTAGAAATCTAGGGCCGACAGGCGTAGGTTAGATTCTTCTGTTAATTTGTTAGGTTCTTGCCTTTGCCTGTTGGAATCTATCTGTGGTGATCGACGATGACGCGGGGATCTTGTGTGACAGTTTTCATGTCGGTTGGTCATATTTCTGCCATTTGGATGATGTTTCCTCTTGAATTGTTCTAACGCTTTTGCTTCTCCTCCATTTCCATCATGTTTTCTCCCATCCCCACCGCCCCAAAATGCCAAAAAAAAAAAAAAAAAAAAAAAGACTTTTTCTTTTGACTGTTTCATAATGAATCACAAGTTGGGTAATTTAAGCTCACTAATGATGCTAAATAGGTGACTCCTACAGAATTCTTACCCTATATTTCCTCGGCATCCTGATTCTACCCTTCACTCAATACTAGGATGTTCACTAAGTGAGCGGGAAGGTCCTAGCCGTTATGGATAAATGAAGATTTATTGATTTCCTGGATGTGGAAAAAATTGCTATGGATAATCTTAGAGATTGCACTTGGGGCATTAATTTTCACTTATTAAGCAAAGTAAATTACCCATTATTGCTAAGCTACAGTAAAAATTGGATTGCTTGGTTGAGTCTAGTCATTTTTTTCGTTTGACACATCCTTTTCTTCTAAAATGCAACGGTGGAATGCTCTCATTTTATTCATGACACACACAATATGGTTGTTGTGGAAACGCTTAACATGTGGTTGAGTTGAGGTTGGGAATGGTGCCTTGAGGACCAAAGCTGGGTGAATTTCAACATAATGTTTGGGTTGAGAGCTCCAACCTAAACCTGAACCTGAGCCTGAGCCTCCATCAACTCAACCTCGCTGAACTTAGTGGAAGATCATGTTTATCCATTTAGCATTGCCACTGATTATGGAGGATCCCTTCTCAATTGTATTTTTCTCAAAGTCAGAAAGGAGGCAGGCAGAAGCAGCTCGTATAAGAGAAAAATATCCTGACAGAATTCCGGTAAGAAGTATTTGTTTTATGTGTCTTGGTTGTGTAAGGTCTTAGATGTGCATCTGGTTTGATGTCTTATCTAAGTTTAAATTTTTAAACAAAATGTAGGTAATTGTGGAGAAGGCTGAGAGGTCTGACATACCTAACATTGATAAGAAGAAGTCAGTTGCTAAACCTACTTAATATTTTTCTTCTTGTGCAACATTTTCCTTTATTCTCTCTTTCTCAAGCAGGCACACATAATTCAATTTTTGGGTGTATTTAAATATTATCATGTGCACTTCTATTTTTAGTAAATATTAATTGTGCATTTGTTTCCAAATGGCTAACCGGTAGTAGAATTTTGAAAATAGAAAAATATACAATTTGTGAGGAAACATATTACACGGATGCTTGTTAAAATCAGCTGCTAGGCATCTTTTAAGTGGGGAAACTGTTAGAAATATCGTTTACACCTGTCAAACCTTGTTGATTCCACTTTATATCATATGATAACAATTTGTCAGGAAACTTATTAAACTGATAATCCCTTGCTAAAATCAGCCACTAGCCTACTAGGCATATTTTAAGTATGGATGCTGTTAGACATATGGGTGATTAAAGCCACTTGACATCATATAATAACAATCTTGACAATTTGTTATTCAAGCAGAAAAGCATGCTAACATATATTGGTAATCTAAATGTCCTATACCTATGATATTGGTTTGTTATTGGAATCACAGATAAACCATGATCATGCATGCTTATTCCCTAGCACCGTCCAATAATTAAAATGATTAATATGCTACAGAAAGTGGTCCCAATTTTACAAAAAAATTTCTATTTCAACATGCAATTTACCGTTGAGAAAGCTATTAGTTACTGAACATATTGCCAGTCAGCTCTCATAGAAGCCATATCATCCCTTAACTTGTGACAAAGTCAAAGGGTCTCTATATATCTTTCCATATATCATTGTATAATTTTGAGGTTGCTAACACATTGAATGTATGTCCAGATACCTTGTACCTGCTGACTTGTCTGTTGGGCAGTTTGTTTATGTGGTTCGGAAAAGAATCAAAGTGACTTCTGAGAAGGCCATTTTCATCTTTGTTAAGAATGCTTTACCACCTACTGGTGAGCTAAATCTTCACTCTTACAGTTTGATTTCCATTTCCATGCTTTTTGATCAAGTTCACATCTCCATCTCCATATCTCAACCTGCAATCCTTGGGAAAGTGGTCTTTGCATTGCTATGTCTTTTTCTCATTTTCATTAAGGAAACCTAGCCCAGAATTTCTTTGTATCCAATCATTAAGTGTTAAACATATTGTTTTAATTATGGGTGCTATTATTCTCACGTGCAGACGCAATTTTTTAATTTCCAGTTATGTGATAATTTGCGATAGTTGGGCCAGATCATACATGTGTTGCACCTTCATGTCTTATGCCGATCCAAATGGATAATTCTCTTCATGTAGATACTCTGCTTCAAGAGTAAATATCTTTAGCTGAATTCTCTAAATATGACTCATGTTTGCAGCTGCTTTGGTGTCTGCAATCTATGAGGATCACAAGGATGAGGATGGTTTTCTTTACATGACTTACAGTGGTGAGAACACATTTGGCATCATCTAAGTGCATGTGTGGTGTGCAACTGTGCATTGTAAATACAAGATATGAAAAAAGATGTATATTCTCTATGCTCCGCTTCCTTAAGATTGATGACAACACATAATATCAGTAGGTCCAGACTTAAGATGGATGTTGATTTCTCAATCTTACACTGATCAAATCACTTGCAGAACGGAGCAATGTTTGTAGATTTTAATGGTGTTTTAATTGTGCTTTAGTGGTTTGAATTATTAGAGCCTTCTTCTGCGTTGTACTCCACAGAATTGATGAAGAATGATGTATTAAAGCCTTGATAAGCTTGCCACGTGCAACTTGGTAGCACAACATTTGGACCTCCTAGGCAGTGAATGGGGTCACACCTGCTTTCAATGATGAACCCCATTTCAGCCCATTCATCAGGACTGTAAAATCATGAGCAATGAATATTCAGCCCCTCCCCCTCCCCCTCCCCTCCCCTCTGCATATAATCCATGATTCTCTCCCTCTTTCCCTTTGCATGTAATTCATGACTCCCTCTACACGTAAGTCACAACTCTCTCCCTTCCTCCGTGCACACAGTTATGCGGAGGACACCAATTTTCTCTTAGCCTTGCCTTGCTTTGTCAATGTCATCATCAGTATAAGTTGTTCCTCGCTTAGATTTTTGTTATGCCATATTTCTCATCCCCCCGTTATGTTGTTCCATTTCTAATTTTGTCCTTTCTTGTTTTATCGATATTAATTTATTATGTATATAGCATTGTCAATCTATAACTATCATATAAACATTTTCTATTAAATTAATTGGTATTTGATGTCTACATAAAATTTCTGAAGCATGATGCCATTTATTGCATCTAACTTGAATTCTGTTGGCAAAATTTTTATCAATTTCTCCATCTTTTATAACCATCGATTGATTCCTAAAGTCGTTGATGCAAGTAAAGAAATAAATTCCTAAAGTGGTTAATCAAGTAAAGAAATAAGGGGGAAAAGTGAATTTTAATGTATAGTTATTAAAAATTGCTCATTTTTTTCAAATGTTTGCTACAGTTTGGTTGTATGTATCCCTAATAACATTAATATATTTATTAATAAATTATATTTTTCTTAATTCCTTAAGGATCTTATCTTACAAGTTTTCAAATAAATAAAAATCACATAGACATTTATAATCTTTGTAGCATAAATTTAAATTGATTTTTTAAAATATTTATTTTACATCTTAACTTTTATTTAATTATTCTTTTTCAAAACTCTATAGTGTGACACATGAGTTTTTTTAATAACTAAAAAATATATCCATTTTATTTTAATAGATGGATATAATAATATTCTTTTATTATTTATTTGATATTTTCTTCAATCTTAGAATTTTTTTAAATAAACTTGTTTATTAATATGGACATACATACATATATACATATATATATATATATATATCATGCATTTATAAACTTCAATTGGTATATTATCTAATCATAGAGGCTTTTCTATTCTCACATTTCTTAGGATTACTTTTATTTCAGATATTTTAATTATATGAAAATAACTAATATTTCTCTTTACCTTTGTAGGTTCACCCGTTTCAATGGATTGCTATTTAATAAATTATAAAAAATATATATAAGTTTTATCTTTTCTTAATTTAGTTATCCTTAATTAAAACTAGTCTTTGCTTATTATACATATAACATGACCTAAGTTGCTAACTGTCTTTTCTTTTAATTTTGCCAACTTAAGTATATCTTTTTTAATTTATATAGTTTTGATCTATTATAAATATGATCACGAGTCTATCTTTGACTTTATTAATATAATTTTTAGAGTTCTTACGTAGTTTTAAATTTTCATCGTTTCTATTAGTTTGTCATTTTTTAAATTTAGTCATTTGTGGGGCTATAGCATTTTGAGCATTTTCATTTCCAAACCTTCCTTTCGGTAGGATGTTCATGGATTTCTGGTCAATCCCAACTCCAAATTACTTTAGCTCTCTGGCTTTATCCACCTAGTGATCTGTTTTATTTCTCTTTGCTAGTATTCTAAGAGTGCATTTCAAATAAGTATCTGGCATTAAGGGAAAAAATCTTTTGTAGGAATCTTTGTTGAGGCAGGAGCTAAAAGGCTGTTAAATACAGAATCATACCATCTTGCCAATACACTGAAACAACCCCAATAGAAGAAAGAGAAAATAGACAAACCCAACAGGTGAAAGAGAAAATAGAGAAAAGTAATCACACACGGTAATGTCAATGAATGACAATGAAAATGCTCGTTCCTCTTAAAATAATGACTAAAAAGAGATTTTTTTTTTTCCTCTCATTTGGAGCTTCGCTTCTGATACTGGGTCTTTACCCATTTTATGCTCATTGATGTTCCACTCTTCACCTTCTGTGCTCCCACTGCTGCAACTGACTTGGCCTTGTCCATGGTCAAGGATGCTGTGGCTTTCATGCCTGCCAACTTCTTGTTCGAACTGTCTTTTGACTTGGGGTTGCTATTCTCTTCTGGGCTGCCACTGTTGGTGCCCCATTGATCAGCCCAGCTTGGTGCATTGTCATTAATCGAAGCCATCCCTATCCAAGCAAACAATTTCAACAAAAGGACTAGAAAAAGGAAAAAAAGAACGACTTCACAACCTTCTCTATATGCTGGCGAGTAAATGATAAACAGAGAAGCTATTTGAATCATGAAAGTTTTCTATGATTATCTTGTAAGATCAAAAGCGATAGGGTTTGCTCGACCATATGCTTAAACCTTCAAAATTTGTGGGCATCAATCTTTGTTAAATTACACTATTTATTAACTCAAATGGAAATGCAATCTTGGTGGGTAATGTTAATTCACCTGACCATTTCCATAAATAGATGAATTTGATTGGAATGGGTTGAAAATGATATTAGTCATAAAACAAATGAGGTTAAATTGATTAGGAGAATAATGATTAGAAATATAGCTAATGATAAAAAAAAGTAAAGCTGTTATAAAAAATATATGAAAATGAAATTTTCTAAGCAAATACATTCCAATTCCAATCCATGTAATCATCAAGCCCTTAATTGACACAGCATTTTTCCTCATAATTATTTATTTTTTCAACCGTTTTACTTTCTTTTCATCTAAAAAATTTATCTTTTATATCTATATTCACTATATTTTCTTAATCAATGTTTTAATTCTATCACATTAATTCTTCTTTTTTCTATTTTTTTCTTATTTTATTTCTTCGCATTACCAAATAGTCAAGTAAAAAGAGCATAGAGGCAAGTATAAAAAGCCCGTTTTACACCAATCTAGACAAGGCTTTCATTAAGAAAATGGATTTTATGGACGCTATTCTCAAAGATGCTTATGACGACTTATGACACCTTTGAAGAAAAAAACCCGCTTCAAATCTTAGAAATGTATAGTCAAAGATGCTTACGACGACTTATGACACCTTCGAAGGAAAAAACCCACTTCAAATCTTGGAAATGTGTACTCAGAGATGCTTATGACGACTTATGACACTTTCGAAGAAAAAACCCACCTCAAATCTTGGAAATGTGGTGAGAAATGGAGAAGTAAATGTAGATGATACTAGCAAGATTAAAATAATAATAATAAGGCAAAATTATTAAATAAATATAAACAAACAGGAATAGAAAATGACGCTAAAATTATTATGACCCATGAAATAGCATATATCATGTCCATTTATTATTCAGGAAAAATGCATTTCCTTCCCTCTTCTCCCCCTTAAATGCAAGAAATCTACATCGGCTGGAACAGGCACGAATGACAAACTCCGGAGTATGGAGAAATGATTTGGGCCGGAGGATTCTTTGCTTCCGGAAATTCAGGCTCCAAAAAGCATACAGCCTAAAAGAAGCCGGAATACCCAACATGCCAACTGGCAACAGGCTGGATGGACCCGGTCGCTCGGATTTCAAGACGAAGGATCTTTGACGTGATGTGCAGAAACAAGAAGGATTGAGCAGATCCCAACGTTCTTTGGTACATCCACACAAACAACCCTATGATGGCCCACCTCCATCCCAGTATTCACAGAGTTCTTCCCATCGCTAATCTAACGGATTAGGGCTTTTCTGAAGCAAGTAGAAGAAAAAAAGAAATAAATAAATAATTAAGAAGGAGAATAAAAATCATTGGTGCAGGGAAGGAATCCCTCCTAATGTTCTTGCAAACTAATAAAAACAGATAAAAAAAAGCGCAAGACAATTAAAACGGCTAATCTTCATTGTGTCGGCATAAACATAAGAAAAGATGTTTCTCTGAGGACTCCGCATGAAACGAAAATCAATAAAATCAGAGAGAGAGAGAGAGAGAGAGAGAGAGAGAGAGAGAGAGAGAGAGAGAGAGAGAGAGAGAGAGAGAGAGAG
>JAYJMB010007682.1:0-10002 GCA_036873735.1 Pouteria campechiana
GTAATTTTTTTATAAAACTCTATGTATTACCTCACTTCTTCCCTTTACTATAATGCAAAATTTTTTCCCAAATTTTAACACCATAGGTGTTATAGATTTCTAGGCAATAATACAACTTTTTCATTGCAAGATATAACTGAGGATCAATTATACATGAGATGTTTCCCATGAGTTTTGAAGGATGCAGCAAAAACATAGTTCATGATGTTAACTCCTAGTTCATTAACAACATGGAAAGCAGTGTATCAAAAATTCATTGGAAAATTTTATTCCCATGCAAAAATTACTAAATTAAGAAGTAAAATTGCTACTTTCTGTCAAATGGATGGTGAAGCATTCCATGAAGCATGGGAATGACTCAAAGCATTATTGATTCAGTGTCCTCATCATAGATAACCACTTGAATTACTAAACCAATTTTTCTGTGATGGATTGATACAACCATGCCAAGCCATGGTTGACAATGTTGCATAGGGAGACATGGGAGAAAAGACTCCAGAAGAGACATATGAGTTGTATGAAATGCTTGGAGTAAATTTTCAGCAAAAGAGTATAATAGGTAGGTCTAGAGGAATATATGATGTGAACTTTAACATAGATTTATCTACGTAGATGTCGAAAATGGTGAAGCAAATGAAGGTGATGTGCTCGATGATAATGAACATGAAACAACCACAACATGCCCCAATAGAAGTTTGTTCTTTTTGTGGGATTTTAGGTTACTCATCTAACATTTGTCCTTCACATGATCATTTCGTAGGTGATGCAAAGCAAGCAAACGTAATGAATTTCTACAACCATCGACCATGGAATAATCCTTACTCAAAATTCTTACAATACTAGTTGGAGTAATTATCCTAACTTTTCTTGGAATAATGAATGCAATCAAAACCAAGTTCGAATTTCTTTTCAACTACCACCACAACAAAAGAAGCCTACTATTGTAGAAACCATGCAAAGTTTCATTCAATTAACACAGACTTTATTCCAGAAAAATGCAACTAAGTTCCAAAATATTGACTAAAGATTCCATAACATAGAGGCATCCATGAAGAGGATGGAGACAAAGTTAGGATAGATTGCACAAGCTATGCAAAGCCACACACTTGGAAGTTACCTAGCTAGCCTGAGCAAGCAAAAACAATCACTACACTAAGAAGTGGAAAGGTAATTGATAATAAAGTTTACAAAGAAACTAACAATTCAATTGTTTCTGTCAGAATTGACAAGGGAAAGTCAAAGGCAAAAGAGGGTGTGAATTCAAGGAAGGCAGCGTTTCCAATAGTTGACCCACCAATCAACTACAAAGCACTCCTACCTTATGATCCTCTAGTCCCATTTCCAAGAATGTTGAAGCAGAGGAAATTTGATAAGTCATGTTCTGACATTTATGATATTTTTTCTAAAGTGAATTTAAACTTGCCTTTACTTGACATGATCAAAAATATGCCTACTTATGATAAATTTGAAATAAGTGCAAGTAAGCATAACTATGAGCCTCATGAGTAGGTAATTGTTTTAGAAGTAGCCAGTGTAGTGCTGCAAATAAATCTACCCTTGAAACTAAAGGATCCAAGTACCTTCAATATCTTAATTACTATAGGATGAACAAATAAGGTAAAAGCAATGCGAGATCTTGGAGCGAGCATAAATTTGATGCCTTATTCTATTATGTATAGCTTTCTTTGGGAGAATTGAAACCCACTATAATGTCTCTTTAGCTTGCAAATAGATCAATGAAATATCCTAGACTCATTGTAGAGGATATTCTTGTGCAGATAGATAAATTGATTATCTCAGCTGATTTTTTGGTGCTTGACATGGAAAGGCTAATGATTCCAGAGAGAGAAGTACCCATTTTTCTAAGATGCCCATTCATGGATACAACTAAGCCAATGTACATAATGGGAAGTTAAAAATAACTGTCTTAGATGAAATAGTAGAATTTTCTATTTACAGTTTTCTATCATTATCTTCTGATCCTAGTAGTTATTTTCAAGTTGATGGTTTGGACTTACTTGGTCTATCTACTTTTGTACAATAGGAAGCAAATGATAAATTTGAATTGGTGGTCACTGTGGATGGACTAGTGGAAGATGAAGAAGCAATGCAGTTGAAGGAAATACTTGATAGTGCAGAGCAAGTGGAAGTTGAGGAAATAGCCAAAGAAGAGCTTAAATAAGCCAGCCCAAAAGTGGAACATGCAATGGCCACACCACCACCATTAGTTTTGAAGCAATTGCCTAAGAGTTTGAAATAAGTATTTCTTGGTGAAAATAATACTTTTCTAGTTATAATTGCTTCTGACTTGTCTATGGATGAGGAATGTAGGTTATTGATTGTTTGAGAGAGCACAAGGGGACTATATGTTGGATCTTAGTAGATATCAAGGGAATTAGCCTCACTATATGTATACATAAAATACTTTTAGAATAGGATGCAAAGCCTTTCAGAGATGCGCAAAGGAGATTGAACCCACACATGAAGGAGGTTGTTAAAGTTGAGGTTATCAAACTATTGGATGCAGGTATTATTTACCCAATCTTTGATAGTAAATGGGTGAGTCTGGTACATGTTGCGCCAAAGAACTTTGGTCTCTCTATTGTTAAAAATGACAATGATGAATTAGTTCCTATGAGAAAGACTATAGGGTAGTGAATGTGCATTGATTATAGGAAGCTAAATGTAGCCACAAGAAAGAAGCATTTTCCTCTCCCTTTCATTGATCAAATGCTTGAAACATTGATAGGTCATGCTTACTGTTATTTTTTGGATGACTTTTCAGGTTACAATAAAGTTCCCATTGCCCCAAAAGATTAAGAAAAAACTACCTTCACTTGTTTGTTTGGAACATTTGCCTATCGAAGGATGTCATTTGATTTGTGCAATGCTCCTGCAACCTTTCAAAGGTGTATGATGTCCATCTTTTCTAACATGATTGAAAGGCTTATTAAGGTATTCATGGATGATTTTTTTTGTAGATTCATTTGATGATTGCCTTCATAACTTGAGATTGGTACTTAAAAGATGCATTAAGATGAATTTGACATTGAGTTCGGAGAAGTGCCATTTCTTAGTCAAATATGGAATTATGTTGGGCTACATTGTTTCTAGTAAAGGCATTGAAGTGGACAAGACAAAAATTATATTAATTGCTTAGCTACCTCCCCCAAATTCAGTTAAGGGAGTTAGAAGCTTTCTTAGTCATGTAGGCTTTTACAGACGATTTATAAAGGATTTCTCAGAAATTTCTAGACTGCTCTTTAGCCTATTAGCTAAGGATGTAACTTTTTATTTTGATGAGGAATGCTTTGTTGCCTTTGATACCTAGAAAGAAAAGTTAACTTCAACTCCAATTTTAGTAGTGCCTAATTGGTCCATTCCGTTTGACCTTATGCATCGAATTTAGTTGTCGGTGATGTTCTAGGACAAAGAGTAGACAAATTACTGCATGTGATTCATTATGTAAGTAGAACTCTAAATGAAGGATAATTGAACTATTCCACCACTGAAAAAGAATTACTTGCAATTGTTTTTGCCTTAGAAAAATTTGTTCTTACCGATTAGTTCAAAGGTAATTGTTTAATTTGATCATGTTGCATTAAGAAATTGCTTTCAAAGAAGGACACCAAGCCCAGGTTGATCAGGTGGATTTTATTATTGCAAGAGTTCCACATGATAATCAAGGATAAGAAAGGCCATGAGAATGTTGTAGCAGATCACTTATCCAAGTTGGTGGAGGGGACAGATTTTGAGCAACAGAGAGGCAATGAGAACATTCTCATCAATGAGATCTTTCCAGATGAAGAATTATTTTCTATAAAGGGAAGTGAACCTTGGTATGCTAATATTGTGAATTACTTGGTTAAAGGAGTTTTTAATCCTATGTTGAATTTGTAGGGATGGAAGAAGTTGTTGTCTATGGCAAAGCATTATTTTTGGGAAGTTCCAGTCCTTCTCAAACTATGTCCTGACCAAATTATCAGTCACCATGTGCTAGAAGCAGTAAAGCACATTGAGAAATTGTCATACATTCAACTGTCTTGGGTATTTTGGAGGGAAGAAAATTGCTTTAAAATTTTTTAGTCTGGATTCTACTAGCCAACTGTCTTTAAGGATGCTCATGCCTTTTGTGCGATGTGTGATAGGTGTCAGCAAACAAGGAATATCAGAAAGTGAGATGAGATGCCACTCATAGGTAATCTCATGGTTGAATTATTTGACAAGTGGTGGATTGATTTAATGGGACCATTTCTCCCATCGAATGTTAACCTGTATATTTTGCTTGTTGTGGATTATGTTTTTAAGTGGATTGAGGTGATGACCACTAAGACTATTAATGCTAATGTGGTGCTAAGATTTTTCAAAGACAGGATCTTTTCCATGTTTGGCACTCCAAGGGCCACCATTAGTGATAGGGGAACTCACTTCTATAGTAAAGTTTTTGTATCTTTGCTTAGAAAATGCAACATTACACATTGAGTTGCAACTCCTTATTATCTGCAAACAACTGGGCAAGTTGAGGTTAGCAACCATCAAAAAGGCAATTTTGGAAAGGATAGTAAACAGTATGAGAAATGATTAAGTGATGAAGTTAAATGATGCATTATGGGCTTACAGAATCACCTTCAAAACCCCAATTAGAATGAGTCTTTATAGACTTATTTTTAGGAAAGATTGCCACTTACTAGTTGAGCTAGAGCACAAAGCATATTTGGCAATCAAAATTTTGAATTTGGATTTGCAAAAGGCAGGAGAGCAGGGGAAATTGCTGCTTAATGAACTAGAAGAGTTGAGGAACAAAGCATATGCGAATGCAAAGATTTACAAGGAATGGACAAAGAAATATCATGATGAATTCATTTGCAAATGGTGCATTTAGCATGGAATGGAATTTTTACTTTATGACTCACGTTTGCATTTATTTCCAAAAAAACTGCAATCTTGCTCTATCCATTCTTAGTCAATCAGGTGTTTCCACATGGAGCTGTCGAGCTAAAGAATTTGAAAGATGAAAGAAATTTCAAATTCAATGGGCATCGAGTGAAGCGATATGTCAGAAATGGCTTGCCATTGCCATTAAATGAAGTCTATGATCTTGAAAATCCATAAAAAGGAAAGTCATCTCTCCTAGACGTTAAATACAGATCTTCTTGGGAGGCAACCCATGCTTTTGAGTTTTGTAGTTATTTCAAATATTTAGGAGCAGTGTTGATTTTGCAAGTATTTAATCTGCAATAAGTTGCATTAGTTTACTATGGTTTGATTGAATTATTAGGATTAGAAATCATTTTTTCATTTTATATTTGTTGCGCTTATTAAATTATGGTCTTGAAATTGATAGGTTGAATCATAAATTGGGAAATTAGGGAATACAACACATGAAGTTTCAAGATAGACAATCCACACATGTGTAAAGGAGAACTAAGAATGGAATGCAACCACCATGGCAGCACTGCTGGTGTTAGACCCCCTTCAGTAGCTATTACTCCCTCTTTTCCATTTTCTTCCAATGAGTAATTATTGTTTGTTTATTGGATAGGTTAAGTTCATGAGTGGATGAGTTGGTAGTAACTCAAATTAAATTGCACAGGAAGGAATTAGTAATGGAGCAAAATAAGAGTCAAATTGTGAAGAATTGGAGCTGTAGGAACATTTGGGACATTCATGAAATCAAAGGCACAAAATGTGTTGATGGAACAAGAAGGTAGAATGAATAGTTGAAATAGGTGTGAGGGCAATATAGTGAGGTATGTTGCAGTATGTAGCAACCAGCAGAAGCCATGTTGCGGCATAAATTTCATGACGCAGCTTGAAGTGTGTGGAGCATTAAGAATTTTGCAAGTCCATGAAGGGCAAGTCCGTGAAATGCATTGCTTGAAGTTGAGGTGTCCAAATCTTTCTAGGACACAACATGATTTCTAGGACATGGTGTGAAGTTCGAATTTTCAAATTCCAAACGGCTAGCAAAATGCACGACGCAGCTCCTTTCCCGGCCATTGCAAAATGTGGAGTCCAGATTTTTCTAGGATGCAATGTGCGTCTATGTCCCTCTTTAAACCCTTCCTACCTCTTCTATTAACACTAATTTTCTTTCATACCATTTCAACCCTAGCACTTATTTTTCTCTCTCTTTCAAAGACGCATCCCACTCTTCCCAAGTCCCATATTCTTTTCTATCCAAACATTCTCAATGCATTCTATTCCCCTTTGCCCTTCACAAACACGCATGTCCCCATCCTCATCTCCTTAGCTTCCATTCACACATTTGGGCATTTCACAACAAGTTAGGTTTTTCAAGGGTGGCAAAGATGCTTCTTGAAATCAGGTAAAATCATTCTCCACGTACTCCATTTTCTTGAGTTGTGATTCTTGTGTGTTATTGCAACATTCAATGGTGGATTGGAGTGTTGGGAGGAAAATATACATTGTGCACCCTAGGTGTTCGACGAAGTGCTTAAGGGGAAACGTTTTGGATTTTTCTATGGAGAGTGGTGCATTTGGAAGTTTTTGGAGAGTGTTTTGTGTATTGGAGTGGAATTAGAAGTGGATTTGTAAGCTTGGAAGAGATTTTTCTTTGTGCACATCAAGCTTTTGATAATGTGGTTGAACCAAAGCAAGTGTGAGCAGTGGGTGAAAATGTGGTGTAGTTGGAAGTGTCTTCTACAACAATGGTTCATGTGGAGAGTTGTGATGATTGTTGTGTTTAAATGGTGAAATTGCTATATTCCATTTTGGGTGGTATTGAATTGTGTTCATTATGAATTCTAGCCGTTTATGAAATCTCCTCTGTGAAGATTAGTTTATACTCCAATTCAGTTTAGTGGTTTCCAATTGTTGACAATGTGATTGTTGCTCAAGGGGAGATCATGTTGTGTTGAAGTGGATTTGGACATTGTGTTGTGTTAAAGTGCAGCTTATGCCCTATGTTGAAAACCTCAAGATCCTTTTATTGTTCAGTTTGTTCCCTATTCGTTATGCCTCCCAAAAAGAGTACTGCTGCAAGTCCTTTGCAAAGGAAGTGTAGTAGAACCTCTGAAGCCCATATTGAGCCTACATTTTTCAATGAAGCAACAGCCGAGGACTTTCACTGCTCTATTGTCTATAGGTCATGCATCCCTGAATGAGACTTTCATCTTATGCCTAGCAACATTATGGACATGATTAATGATAGAGGATGGTAGAGATTTGCAACAAAACCATGTACCGCACTAGTGCCAGTGATTCAAGAATTTTACGTAAATGCTCGGGATCAACATAAGGCGGACCCAACACAATTAAAGGCATTAGTCCAGGGTAAGATGGTGCCCTCTGATCACTCCATCAATCAAATCTATGGCCTAAAAGACATTGATGAGGATGAATACTCGGCATGGCTAGAGTAAGGTCCCGATATGGAGGCTATCATCAATCCGATTGCCAAATAAGGGACTTAATGGAAGGATTAGAATGACAAAGTCGGCAGCTTTTCACATGGGCAGCTCAAAGCAAAAAGTAGAGGGTAACATTGCTTCATCTCCGCCAAATTGATGCCAACCATTCACTCTTCTGATGTCACAAAGGAGAGAGCACTCCTCGACTATGCTATCCAAATAGGGATGACCATTGGTGTGGGGTGGTTAATTGAACACAGTATTATTTCACAGCTCCCAGGAAAGTAGATAGGAGGCTTGAAACACCCTTCCCTTATTTATGGACTATGTCTCTAGGCCGAAGTTCCTACTACTGTTTTAGAGGAACTCCAACACCTGCTACATTCTATCGCACATAAGATTCTTAGATCTTTTAAGAAATAAAGTGGTCATTAAGAGGAACTGAGTGCACCTTCCACCCCAAGCTCTTCTTAGCAGAGGCCACCATAGCAACCTCCTACTTCAAAACTCACAATGGGTGATCTACAGAGTAGATTAGGGAATTGGGAGACTATGTTGAGCAGAGCAACAAGGAAAGGTTAAGGGAGCAGCGGGAACAATTGTAATTTTTTGTAGACTACACTAATGCCCTAAATGCTATGGCTCAAAGATCAAGCTCAGTCGTCTTTCCCAGTCCTCCAACCTATCCACCAGTTTCTCCACCAACTAAAGAATCAGATTATGAGTTCAAAGATTAAACCCTAGTACCTCAGGTAAGTCCTTGTTTTCTATTGCTTTTGTTTAACATTGAGGACAATGTGTCTTTCAAGTTTGGGGGTATTTTAGCTATTTGTGTGTTTGTTGCAGTATTTATGTTGTTTCGACTATTTAGTTTCATATATATAAAAAAATCATATAAAAATATGTATTTTGTGTGTTTTGAGCATAGATCAAAGTCATCATATACTACCAAAGATATATATGTAACATTTGACAATGGGCAAGTTGAAAATGATAGAAATCATTCTTGCTTGCATGCTCGACTTGAGTTCTTATCTAATTTGCTATAGATTCCTTATACACATTGATCAAATTGACATAGCCATTTTATTTGAAATTTTCAAATACTTAGCATTAGTTTAGGATACTAAGTATGCTTAGTTTAAATTAAATCATAGAATTCACTGTAACTCGTGTTAAGACAAGCACAAGATGAGAGATAAAGAAGAATATTAGTAAAATCTCCTCGTCAAGTGGGGGGATCACATCCAATGAATTGAAAAAGAAATAAGTTTGGGGTTGTGATAGTCATATAGCCCAAAGATTAGGGGGGATCACCTTCTAAAAAATGAAAAAAAAAGATAAATATGAAGAATGTGACAGCAATAGAGCCCACAAGAAGAGTAAATAAATGAATGAGGAAAGTTAAGTGTCACATGTGCATCAAATGTAGTCTCTTTGGTCAGGGTTTGCATTGAACATGTAGTACTTGGTTGCCTAAATGAATGTAAGTATGAAATGATATAGATTGAAATGGCTATAATAGTTGCACTTGCACATGGAATCTATGGTGGAGAAGATGAGGCTTAGGTTGAAAGTATAAACATTCATGATATCTTGATATTTTCCTCTTAACCATGTTTAGTTTATTGAGGTTCTGATTAATGATTTAGATCAATGTTAGTGTGTTCATAGAGAATTCTTGTGCTTTGTTTTGCTCGAGGATGAGTAAATGAGTAAGTTTGGGGCTATTTGACAGGTGATTTTCATTCACTTATATCATGCATGTTTAAACTTAATTAACTATGAATCCTTGATAAATTTAGATGAATTAAAGATGAATTTATTGATTTCTCTAGGTGGATTGAAGATGGGAAAATAAGAGAAAAACTAAAGAAGGATGATTCTCAAAGTTGGAAAGGAAGACAACTTACAAAACATCAACAAACATAGCAACATGTGGATAGAAAAATCCATGACACGGCATGGAATTCCACACCGCGGTGTCAAAAACTTAGCAATGTAATTTTAGGAGGAGCAAAAGATTTCACGCCGCGACATGGAATTCTACAATGCAGCATCAGTGCCATCTGGATTTTCTGCAATTTTTCTGCTCCTTATCCCTTAGTTTTTAAGGCAATCAGAGTGGTTTTTGGGGGGATATTTTTTCTTTCATTTAGGGTTAGTTTTAGGGTTCTTTGGGTGCAACTTTGGGAGATTTTGGAGTGGAAAGAAGGAGAGTTTTCAAAGAAGCAAGGAAGAAGAAGATGATGGCTTGCATTATGTTGAGCTTTGCGAAGGGAGTAATTTTCTTTTTCATTATGCACTAAATATACCTTTCTAGGATGAAAATGCAATCCCCTTTGATACATTTTGTCGTATGGGAATGTTGGCTCTTTAATGCAAATCATTTGTTTTCATCCATCAAGTTATTTGCTTTCATTTGGTTTGATATATTGCTTGATCAACAATATTATGAATCACATTGATTATCTAGCATGATTAAGGCACACACCATATGTAAAATCATGAGCACCATTGAATGAAAAGGATAGGTGGTTATGGTATATACTTTATGCTAAACCATCCTATTTGATTCATGTGTTCTTAAGCTTAATGGGTTTTCACCTCAATTACACTACACACCATA